>JAOYMZ010076658.1:0-11762 GCA_025802335.1 Pinguicula primuliflora | reverse complement strand
CTAAGTTTACTGAGATACAAAGAAGATGGAAAGAAGAACTTGCTGAAGAGCTTGAAAGGACAAGAGGCAAGTTTTATCTAAATTTTTGCACCTTAGTTGGCACTGCAAGTATCTCTCTTCTGTCTTATGGACCTTGAGCACGTGTTGGCACCGGGATGTGGTTTCACGGTAATCGCTGAAAAATCATGTTTGCTTTGGCCAATTTTAGTTCTCTGAAAAAAGCTGCACTTGTTCAGTTAGCAGACGAACATTTGGATAGACACTAGTTGAGATGATACACTCCTTTTTCTTGAGAAAATCCAGGGGTTAAGTAGTACAACTTCTGCCAAGTGGTAACTCACATGAAACAGCTAAGAAGTTCCGGTATCTTCTAGTTGATTTCATTGTTGAATTGTATAGTACACAACTTCGCCAAGATTTGGGCAGACACGTAGATTCTTTATTGGTAGTTGGAACGAACTACTGCAAGCTTGAAATCCCTCAAATCAAATTGAATCTTGTAGGTATGAATAACTAATGTCCCATATTGTCCAAAAGGGATTGACCTAGTGGTTTCGGGAGTGATGGGTTAAAGTGTGGTTTACCCCTACGGTTATTTACAGTAGGGCGTTGTGTTTACCTATATCGGGAGGGTTCCAAATTAATATCTCATATTAAAGGATCTTAATTGCCTACTATGCTCAAGTATAGCAGTTTTTTTACATTGTTAGATCTAGACTTACTGCTCTTTGTGTCTCCTACATTCTGGGTACTTCAGAGTGGGAAAACAGTTTTTAACTAAGGAGTGAAGTGATGTTCTTCATTTCTTGAATTTTTTTGGGATGTGACTCCTCGAATCTCCCTCCTTCAACCCCCATATCTAGATATATTTCATGAAACAAATGGTTGACAGTTCAATAAAAGGATACATGGCATAGTCTGCCCATCGACTTTCATCTAACCAGCTTTCTAGTATTCTTCAGTAGTTGATGTTTCTGAATCTCTATGTGTCTACTGCAGAGATCATGCGACAAGCAGGGGCTGCTAAAACATTATCTCCCAAAGACCGAATTTTGAATCGACAAAGAGATAGATTACGGTTTGCATCTCCAGGGAAATAAAGCGTAAGTTCCCCAAATTTTCCATAAATGTTTTCATTGCTATCGAATTGTCGATTTGCTTCTAAAGCGCATAAATTCTGTATTCAGCTTGCACAGAGGGCATGAAACCCGGCTGAATGCCTCTGGTGAAAACTCCGGTTTCCTGTTCTAGTTTGCACAGAGCTGCTTTCTTATAAAACTATTTCCATACGATTGATTGATTACCCTCCTGCATCATGTACAAGGAAGATGATGACCCCCTTCTATTCGAGTCCGTGTGTGGTTCATCTGATGTATACGTACATAATCTTGAGTTATCACTCTAGAGCTTGCATCTTGTTGCACATAGTAGTACTGTACTACGACGAAGTAAGATTCCCCAAGTGCCTGTGAAGGTGTAATATTTACTTTTCTGTCCCATGTTGCAATGTTATGACCTGAGCTCAGCTTGATATTGGCCAGGATGTTGCTATTATGGTTGGTTTTATGCTTCAATTGAATTGGCCAATG
Organism: Pinguicula primuliflora; assembly: GCA_025802335.1. NCBI lineage: Eukaryota > Viridiplantae > Streptophyta > Magnoliopsida > Lamiales > Lentibulariaceae > Pinguicula > Pinguicula primuliflora. The sequence goes on along the minus strand of JAOYMZ010076658.1, from coordinate 10,173 downwards.
CAAGTAACGCATACTATGGTTGCCAAGAAAAACAGTGAAAATGGTTAACCATGGGATGCAGTTAACATTTTTTTAATAGGTAATGTTTCTGAGGGGATTCGAACTCATGATCTGTGAGTGCAATTGTCACTCACTAACCACTAGATCAACCCTTGACGGACGGATGCAGTTAACATGTGAATGCAATTTGAATTCAATGTAAAATATTATTCTTTGCTAGATGTATCTGGTGATTTGATTATGGTGCTCGTGAGCCTTGCCCTAGATCATGTGACTCGTGTTTCTGTACAAGAATTGACAAGATTCTCCAAATGGGTCATGATTTATTCAGTCAAAAGGGGACACATTTTGATGAGAGATTATGCCTTCGTTGAATATTTTAAAAAATAGTATACATATCATGAACCCTGATAAAGTTTTGGACGGTCAAATTTTGTTCCAAAGCGAATATTTTGGTGGTATTTGGACCGAGCGTAGGGCGAATGCCTAACATCTAGACAGTGCTTAGGTGGGTTAGACGATCACTTTCTCAAATAGAGAATGTATGAGTGTGGATTGGAATATTTGTTTGCAAATGACATAATGTGACCTTTTGAGCGCTACAAATAAAAATGAAGTGAGTTCATCTACAATTAAGAAAACCCATTTCCGCCATTTCTGTTAATCTTATTTCTGCCTATAAATTTAAGGGACTAGGTTTGCTCAGTACCCGGTACCAGTAGGGTCTCTTTTCTTACACTTCTAGTGTTTCTTCTTACAACTTCAACATGTATTTTTTCAAAAGCAAATCTCCTTCCCTCTCTCTCAAATCCATTATTTGCTGAGCCATCCCTTTCATCCTTGTCCCTCACACAGAATTATAGAGAAAAATACATAAAGTGCCTTATACGAACAAAGGGATAAGCATGAAGATATCAGTGGATGTAAATGGAAAACCCAAATAACATGTGTAGATGTGTATATATCCTTATCATTTTTTAGGTAGGAACAAATCTACCACTTTTTCAATTAATGCTGCAGAGTGTGTCTATTTGCTCTGCAATTTTTTGTTTGAATACAGGTGGTACAGCGTCTTGCTTCACATTTCTTTGGTAGTTTGCAACTTGCATGTTGGTGAGAACTTATCAATGGAAGTCAATCAACTTGAATAGTTGGTTGTAATCTGAATCAAATATATAGTTACCAGCCAACGTTTTTCCATGCACGGGTTGGGTGATCTTGCGCATCACTTAACAGTATTGTATGTGTGTAATTTCTTTTATAACCTATGGTATCCATATCCAGTCTGGCATAAGTCCGAAGTCGTGTCCCAAACGAATTGAATTGGTATTGGTTTTAAGTTTGAAGATACATTCATATGTCTGCATTAGGTCGTCTTAATCTTCTTATCAGTCAATTCTGCCTTATAAGTCAATTTGACAAAATAAGTCGGGTACGTGAACATCTATATTCTGCCTTATAAGGTGACTAATTTGAAAATACATTTTTTCAACTTGATTAAAAAATAAGGTAATTTATAAGTTTTTCATTCCAATTTTACTCTTAACTTTATACACATACACGTCTCTACCATGAATTATTTTCATGGTTCTAAACTTTATTGTTAATATTTAAAATAATAACTATTTATTTAAACAATAAATTAGAATTATTGAAGGTAAAAATGTTTTCTTATTTAATAATAATTGTTATATGAAATATTATTAAAAAATAAAATAACAATATAAAATAATGTCATTTTACGAAACCTCATCAGGTCACCTCATCAGTCACCTTATCCGTCTCCAATCACCTTATCAGTCACCAGTCACCTTACTAGTCATCTACCTTATTAGTCAAATTTGCTAAAAGTCGCCTTATAAGTCACCTTATCAGTCAATTCTGCCTTATAAGTCAATTTGACAAAATAAGTATGTTACGTGAACGTCCAGCTTCTGGCTTATAAGGTGACTGATTTGAAAAGATATTTTTTTCAGTCTGATTAAAAATAAGGTGACTTATCAGTCTTTCATTCTAATTTTACCTTTGACATTATACACCTACACGTCTCATGAGTATATTATTTTCATTTTCTAAACTTTATTGTTAATATTTAAAACTACAACTATCTATTTAAACAATAAATTAGAATTATTAAAGTTAAAAATGTTTTTTATTTAATAATAATTGTGATATCGAATATTATTAAAAAATACAATAACAATATAAAATAATGTCTTTTATATCATTTTACGAAAATTAGTCACTTTATCATGTGAATTTGCGAAATAAGTCTAAACAAATCAGTTTCTAATCACCTTATCAGTTTCTAATCACCTTATCAATTTCTAATCACCTTATCAGTTATCAGTCACTTTATCAATCAGATTTGCTAAACACAGCATATATCTCATGGATAGAAAACCAACATAATTATATGTCTCTAATTGATTCTCATTTATATCCCTATTGTTGTTGTTTGTTGTTAGTTTAGAGCTCTTGTTACACAGTCCCCCTCCCCTTTAGTCATGTTTTCGCACCAAAACTAGATTAAAAAATGTGGATAGTGACAATCCCTATGGATTCGACACTACTCTAGCCATTTGCTACGTTTAAGTTGAAGATAAGAGATGTGGGATATCTTGACTCCTAGATAGTGTTTTCTAGCCATGATACTAGCCAAAATATGCCAGTCACCATGACCCAATTGTGCAATCAATGGTCGAGCTCGAGGATGGTTCAGGTCAATCAAAGTGTGAATTAATATCAGAGCTAAGTTTGGGTAGGAGCGCATGTGTGTAACTGATCCATGATGGCTTAGGAAAGATCCTGAATGTTTAGCCCTATTATGAGGTAAGGCTTGTGTGTTAGTCCAGACCGGAACATGGTTTGCCTTTGCCTAGTCAAACTAGAGTGAGATTGTTGGCAACATCCCACGAGATTTAAAATGTCGTTCCGATTTAGATTCTAGGAAGATGAAGAAATTGGTCAGGATGAGAGAAATTGAAAGAGAAACGGAGCACGATGAAGAAGATGACTTCGGAATTCTGTTTTCTCTAAAATGCTCTTCCAAGATGTAAATGTAATTACATGTATTAGCACTTTTGAAAAATAAATAAAATGTTTCAATTTTCAAAAAAAAAAAATCATCCCACGAGATTCCACATAGTAATAAAAGTCAAATTTATATGGAATATGTTGCTTAATTAATCACTCCTAAATTTTAATGAGGACAACCCATATTCGTCATATAAATTAGTCTGTGAGCACATTCGTTCGTGTTGAGATCACCATCTAGGTCAAGTTAAATAAGCATGACCTGAAACGTCCCGCCAAAATATATGAAATAGGCCAACCAGACCCGCTAAAAATACGAGATATGGCAGCCCAGCATCTTTAAAATATGGGTCAGGCCGGTTAACATGTATTAAAATCTATGTTCGAGAAGGTGCTTGCCTATGCACTGGGCGGTCGCCCTCCGCCCTGCCTGAATGTCACCTAAACACCATCTCAGGGACGCCTAAGCAGACGCTAGACGGACCCTGACCGCCTAGCACTTTCTCGAATACTGATTAAAATTGAGCAAGACCGGACAATTTATAATGGGTCGAATGAAACTTTGTCTACGAAGTAGAGTCGTACCAATTACGTCAGACCCCACAGGACATATGGGTCCATCGTGTCCGGGTTACAAGCCCATTTTATAGGGATCATAGGGATCGAATCCGAAGTGAATCCATGGTTCAAGGAGTTGAATAGATTTAGGGTTTATGAACCATGGGTAAGTTCGTATGTACAATTTAGTGTGTAGGGATCATTTTGGTTGAATATTAAGCATTAATTGAGCTGAAAAGAGTGGTAACATTTGAAAAGATGCACATTGTTTTAGTCTTGTTGCAGGTCCCCCTTCAGACATGTGATATAGAGCATGATTTCTACACATTCATTGACATGTCCATTGCTAGTTGGTGGACATTTTTTACTATATTTTTATTAAGAATTGGGATCTACAACTACTTAACTTGATTTGGTAACTTCTTGAGAAATATGAACAAAATGTGAGAGCAAAGCATAAAAACATAAATAGCACCGTTTTATTAAGGCTCGTGGTTCGGTGAATATCACGATTTCACCTACGTTCATGTTAGAGCTCCAGAAATCCGGCTCAGCTCTCATTTACATTCCTCTCTACTTTAATCATTGTTGGGAATTACACGATACATCTCAAAATCTCAACCACACTGACATACAATGAAAGAACACCCATATGCAATCACATCCTTTGAAATGCAAGAACATCATTGGAATTATCTCCTGCGAAGCCAAATCAATGCAGGAACACCAAGAAATTACTTCTGTGAAAACCAACCTAAACAACCGGACCATTGAGTATAACATGAATCCCCACACATATAATATGATGGAGGAAGAGAGAAGGATATTGCTAGAAGACTTCAAAGATTTCTTCTTCTCTTTTCTCCGTGTTGTCTCCCTCTCTTTCATTTGGAGGCGCAAGACACTTCTCTAATTTATATGTAAGTTCTCAAAAGCATCTGGTGCTCTACTAGATATCATTCAAGCACATCAGCCTTCTATTCTCATTTTATTAGAAACATGCACTGATGGGTTGGCTGCAGATAAAATAGTCAGAAGCATTGGTTTAGGTTTCAATCACTCTTTTAGAGCGGAAGCAGTCAGATTTTCGGGTGGAATTTGGGTACTCTAGAAGGACTCTTATTCAGTTGATCTTCTTAAGTCTGATTGACAGTTTGTCCATCTGAAGGTATCACTAAATGCCTCTTGTTCTATTGTACTCACCGCCGTATATGGCAGCCCCAACCCGTAGGTTCATAGACTGCTATGGAGTAAACTAACCTCCATTGTAGATTTTGTCTCTCTTCCATGGATCCTAACTGGGGATTTTAACACCTATCTACATAAAGAAGACAAGATTTGGGGTCGCAGCTCGAGGGGGTGCTCCAACTTTATTAAATTGGCCTCATACGCTAATGTCTCGCCACTAGATTTTTCCAGGTCAAGATACACTTGGGCGAGGGACCTCTCAATTGGAGTTTTATTAATGATGACATACTTAGTCTGTTCGGGCATTCTAATGTCCTACACTTACCAAGAATCTCATCGGACCACTCTATGCTCCTTATACTACTGCAACAACTGACAACGCTTGGGAAGCTCATCCCCTATGGAACGAATGGTTCCAATGCAACTGGAACATAGATCATCCTTTCATACAGGTGTTGGTGACTTTTACAAATCTTATATCTGGACACATCAGGTATTTGAGGATATTAACAGACAGAAAAGGCGACTAACCAAACGCATTGGGGGACTTCAAAAAACTCTGGCCACTAGACCCTCCCATTACCTTCACCAGTTAGAACTCAACCTACAAGTCGAGTTGGAACATATCTTAACTGCAGAGGAACTTCTACAAAGACAAATGTCCTGGAGCACATGGATCTCTATGGGAGACCGCAACATCGGATACTTTCATGGCATTCACAAATCTAAACGGCAGCGTACCAGAGCCACTACCATTCAATTTCAGGACCAGACTTGATGTTCGGACAATGTTATACTCCTAGAAGAAGTAACTGCTTATTATGCTAATTTGTTTGGAGGCTCAAATGTTGCAGACCCTATGGTTATATGTCCAATCTTGGGACATTTCCCTATGTTATCATCAGAACAGCTTAGCATGCTATAACATCTTGTGGACCCTACCGAGGTTAAAGTCGCTATCTTTGCTATGAATCCAGCTAAAGTATCAGGACCGGATGGTTGCTCAGGGGACTTCTATCAACCTAACTCGGATTCGATCCCTTCTAATATAACCACATTTGTACTACATATTTTTGAAACATGAATCATGCCGAAGGAGATTGACATAGGGATGATTTACTTGATTGAAAAAATAAGTAAACCTGAAAATTTTGAACAATTCAGGCCCATCAGCCTCATTTAATATTCGATCAAAGATAGCCAACAAGTTAATAGCTAGTAGGCTGCAACTAGTGATGCCATATTTGATGCTCCCGACACAGTCTAGCTTTCTGAAAGGTCGCGACATATCTGATAATATACTGGAGGAATATGAGGCTATTCATTTTATGAGGAGGCTTAAGGGGAAGAAAGGATGTATGGCAATTAAGATAGATCTCTCAAAGGCATTTGATCGTGTGAATTGGGATTTTATTCAAGACACACTCTTGGATGCCAACATACCATAGTATCTAGAAAGAGTAATTATGTCCTCTCTCCATTCTAGCACTACACAAGTTCTATGGGGAGGAGTTAGAGGACACCCACCGGACAGCTTTGGAACAACTTACATCGGCCAACATGATCCCGAAGAACCCTCACTAGGATTTCATTTGGGCATTGAAAGTGCAGCAGAACATTAGACTCTTTTTATGGTAGGCCGTAAGGGGTGTGCTCTGGACAAACTCAGAACGTTATAGAAGACATCAAGCCACCTCTCCGGCCTGCCATCGGTGTGGACAACCAAAATCCCTAATTCATGTGTTTCGTGACTACCATACAGCACTAAACACGTGGTTAAGGATCAATCCCAACCTTTCACATGAGTAATGGACAGAAGTTTCCCTTAACTCATGGATTTTTGAAAATCTATCTAAGCCTAACCACCTGTCTCTCTTGCAGGTTCTATTAAGTATCAGCCTATGGAAGATATGGTGCTCCTTGAACGAAGAAATCTTTCAGGAATCAGAACCTACACACCAAGGTCTAGTTACTTCTATATATGCACAAACAGTAGAAACCATTCGTACCTTCAGGATAGAAGATCAGCAGGCAGCAATATGAGGCCTTCTATACCGGATGAATATATCAGACGAAACCCCTACGAAAAACACATGCACGCATCTTAAGTGCATATGCTGTGGCCAATACTTTTGGAGGGGTGTGGAAGATTGCGCCACGTGGAAATTTTTTTTGTTCGAATATTCTTAAAATAGTAGATTTGGTATACCACACGGGATAGTGAGTTGCTTTACAATTCTATCATATTCATAAATTTTATGTTCGTCTACTTGCTCCAATTAGCAAAACTAAATATTAAGCAGCATGATCCATGGGGGCTAAGAAATTTTATCATGTTCTTAGAACGGAATTCCAGTGTGTGGAAGTACCCAGCTCTATATTAGCTCCTCACTAACTGCATAGTCAACTGACAACTACGTCAAGTGTTGGTTTTCTTGAGCTTATAATATTTACTTTGAAGAGAAATCTATAAAGGTATTGAAATCTGATTACAAAGACATTGAATGGAAGCCTTGTGAATCTTTAGTACGGCTACGACTACTGGAAGCAATGGGAGCTATCACAGAAGTATTTCCATTACATGGTACTTGTTGATTTCTGTTTGTAGATTAAAGTCCCAATAGAAGCCCGGGAGGCTAAAAAAAGGTCCCAGGCAGCTGGGCGCTGGGTGGCCCCCAGCCGCCCCACCTCCGCCTCGCATCTTCTCGTATACTCACTTCAGATAGATGGCGAAACAAACGGTCACTCTGCCTATTCAGTCTTCGGGGAGCATTGTACAACTGTCAACAACGATGGATATTAGGCTTCTCGATTAAAATTGGGTTATGTCTGCCACTCATGGCGGAACTCTGGGGTATATATTACGGACTGACCTTAGCCATCGAGAAGACGAAGCATCCAATTCAAATACAGGCAGACTCCACGCAAGCCATCGATTTGATATCTGGGCATGACCAGCACCTGCATTATGACTCACTGGTGCGGAAAATTTGAGGGTTAATGTCGACCTGCAGCACAAACATGTAGCACATCAACCGTGAGGACAACTGAATTGCTTACTTTCTTGCAAAGAAGAGGATGTCAGACATTAATTTCGACAAAGTTCTCTTCAATTCGAACCCCTTACAAGAATTAGACTCAAAAGCAGACATACTTAGCTCAAACGGATCAACCGGGATGCAAGCTGAGCTTCGGATGACTCCAATGCCGATACCCAGACATGAGATTCTGGCTATCTCGACCGTCTTGCACCCGAGGGGGGGGAGGGGACAAGGGGTGACTCTCCGAGTATGGGTGGGCATTCGGAATCCAAAATTCGGTCAGAATTCGGAATCCTTTCCGAAATTATTTTAGAAGCCGAATCGCAATCTCGATCCATTTTGTATTATAATCCGAAATTTTGAAATTCAGAATTTCGGAATTCGAAATGCCCTATATTTCGAAATTCGGAATCCAAATGCTCACCCCTATCTCCGAGGCTGCACACGAGGGGGTGGACTGTCATTGTGAGGGCAAGTGGCCGGTGGATCGATGCTGCTTTCAGACTAACTATTCGAGGAGTCTCTCGGTAGGGATTCAAACTCAAACTTCTTCTCAAGTCAAACTCGAGCCAAATGGAACACATTCTACTGTCGCCGAAATGATGACACGATTCATCCCACCATAGGATAATTCGAAAATATTGTACGCCTTATGACTTCCGATGTATTGAAAAAAGTTGTGAGATAGGCTTCTTGACATTGGGCCGATACTTCTAAGAGGGCTTGAGTTTGGGCCACTTTACTCCCAATTTTCAACATCCAGTTGGTGGTGACAAATCAACAAATGTGCAAAAATTGTATAAATTGTCGTATCTTATTATATCAAAATTCCCCCTTTCATGCCAACGAAGAAAATCTAGGCACCCCACTCCTTCAATCAGTGCTTTGCTTGTCGATGCTGCAACAATGAATGATCAATCATCTTCCTCATCTTTTCCTTACTCGGCAGGAAAATCAATAAGCCCTTCCAGATAAAATAGTTAAGCAATAAAACAAAGTATCAAGCGTAGAGAAGAAAATTTGAAATATTTGGTTACTAGAGTTATATTACATTTTTTAATAATATATGATAAATCGAAAGTTCTATCGCAATAGTCTGTATTATATAAATCATACTTGACAAACCAATAAATTCACATGACTGAAGAGATTTAAATTCATGGGGTATAGTCTTTAATCATGAAGGTTGTTTTCTTTTAAAAGTACCAGCATCACCATCACTGGTGTACAAAAATTGAGATCCCTATCCATTCTCTCATCGCTACCAAACTGAATGGATATTCGCCCTCCACGACCATCCAATTTCGGCCTCTTGTATTCACAATTTTCAATAATACAGAGGCGCAGTATTTATGAATACATTTGATGAAACTATCAACAGGTGCGGAGGATCTTATGGATGTGCTCAAAACTATAAATTTTTTAATTTGATTTACATAAATTTAATTACCGACTATACCCTAACACTTTTTTATTTATTTGATAATTTGATATACAATATACAAATTTTTTATTAGTATGATCAATTAATACAACATAAATCGATAATAATCGAAATTCACTTTATATTTAATAGTCGTGTATATTATTATGAGTAATGCTATATTAGAAATTATGATATTCTCCAGTAACTGCATAGATCTTATCTGCAACCGTACAACACAAGTGGAATGGATGTGACAACTTTTGATGTCGCATTCACACAACTGCAAACTCCTCAGTACCTTGGATCTGGAGTAAATGAAAACTCTTCGTACCAGGGGCAAAATCGTCATTTCGCATAGTTTCGCTCTAAATTTTGATTTGTTTGGTAGTCTGAGAGAAAGAGGCATTTATTTTAATTATATTTGGCTGAATTAATAAACTTATCAAAATAAACTTCAAGCTACTACTTTTATTTAATTTCTTTTTACGAAGAAAGTCTCACCAATGTACTATGGTCTTTCAGTCTATTTTAGGTTTTGGATATAATTACAAAGAAAAAACATGTCTTATAGAAGTTATGTTTATATATACTATGTACACCTTTTCAATTCGGATCGCTTTGTGTCGGAAATGATCACATAAGACTGTCCTCAATAGGTGAAGAAATTTCCTCACCCAACAGGTTGCTGGTCACCCCTCCTTAGGAGGAAGTTTCCTTTTCCTTGGACAACACATTCCAAGAAAAAGGACATTACTAAACCCTAAACTCTAAAGATTTCTTCCACCTACTTTTCACCCCATAAAAAATAAATTATTTATTTTGCTAAATTATATAAATATGTATAGAATATAAATTAATACAAGATTAATTAATTAATATTGAATTAATATTTTTAAAACAAGAATAATATGTATAGATTAATAC
>JAOYMZ010076647.1:0-11762 GCA_025802335.1 Pinguicula primuliflora | reverse complement strand
GGCCTGGTTCCTGTACAAGGAAGGTTAGCAAGTTTGTTCCAAAGGGACCTTCTGATCTGCAAAACAGGGCTTCCATAGACAGTAGTTAAACAGAACGTTGGAAATAGCTGAGAAGATAAGGATACATGTACAAACTGCCAGTCAAAACATAATACTTCAATAGATATGTGAGGCTGCCAGATAAGCCATATACCTCCAGAAAAATCACATGCTTCAATACGAAAGGATTCAGTAAATCCAGAGCCTATTTCTTTTATTATAGACAAAGCAGCAGCATTACTGGTACGTGGCTCTAATAAAATAAGAAAGTTTAATCTGTGTAGCTTCACCAGATTTTTTAGAGCAGCAATCGTATGACCATTTTTTATACCTTGCACGTTCCAAGTCAAAAACTTTATAGAGTGTCTAGCCCATTAATAACAGATATAGGGGAAATTGCAGGGATAGACTGAAAATAATCCTTACTGAACCATGCCTGGAAGATCTTCATCTTCCTCGCTAAGGTTCCAATCCTCAGATTCCATAGTTTCCTTTGCCGAATCCAAAAGCGTGGACTTGGGTCTCCCTTTTATTCGGTTAGGGGAACCAATTGCAACCATCTTGCCAACTTTTATCCCTTCTGTTCGAGGGACAGAGGGATTGGGTGGAAGTAGAGCAGGCTTAGGATCAAGCATCTGGCAGTCGATTTCAGGATGCAGAGGAGCAAGAGGGTGTTGGAGAGTAACAGCCAAGTGATTTCCATCCATTGTATGTGATATGTAGGACTGTGGGAAGGCGGAATCATCCCGTACAAGGGGGAGTTTGAATGGAATTCTTTAGATAAGTCGGGTGTTACTTCAGTGGGTTGAATAGTAACTGGGTTTTTGGAAGGCTTATTAGTTGCTTGGGTGGTAAATTTTGAGCTCATTGCACTACTCGTATGGAAGGGTTTACAGAACCGTACTATGAGTCTATGACACTCATATTATTGGTTCAAATGCTACGAATGTAATCAAACTAAGTGATAAGTTGGGTACTATACAATGTGGGGAACCATGTACCCCACATTACCTATAATAAAATGATACGAAGAGCTAGCTGAAATTGCAGTTCATGCTAGTGGTGTTATCCCACCTTCGGTTGAACTTTTGAGAGAGAGGCAAACTTGTATTCTGCTGATGGAAGTTGTTTGTACTGATCAGAGAATAAATAAATCATGTTATGATACAAACTCAAGTAGCTCAACTGGTGAGCTGGCTACCTTCCAATGTGGAGGTATAGAGTTCGATACCTTTACCTATAAAAAAAAGATACAAATTGGCTTTCAGAAGCATGGTAATAGGATCCAGTGCAATCACTTCCAGTTTTCACAGACATTTTCCATAGATTACACTGATTCAGGCATTCAATCTGCAAACCAATAAATCATATATAATTTTATCACTCAGTGACCAAGGATCCAAAATGTCAGCATCAATTTGATGTAGCCTTTAAAGATGAAAACATATGTGCCAGAAGGAAATATGACGCATTTATTTCAGTACCAAGCACAAACGAAAAACACATACGACGTTTCGGTTCCACCAAAAACAAGTTCAGATGATTTGTGCCATGCTATCTAACCACCACAAAGGTGATGAAGAGCTTGAAAGCAAGGGGAAATCACAAATCAAAAGACTGGTCCTTTTTGGTGACCTCCGCCATAGTCTTCAAAGATTGTTGACACTTTATCTGCAAAATAAAATGAAATTCCAAATAAGGGGAAGAAGCAAATCTAGAAGAATGCGGGGAAAATCAGCAAGTAAAGTCAGCATGCTGTCGATCTGTATGCTGTGAAGTGGTCTACATGAAAGTATATGGAAGTGATTTCACAAGCATTGCTTTGAGATCCTCTACATGCTTGAACTCTCTCTCTCAATATAGTTTCATGACGTGATGGAAAATTCAGCCAAAAAATATGCCAATACAACTAAAATTCCCAAGAAACAACATCATGCTAAAGATGTATTTTATTTTAACTGACTTAAGTAGCAAGAAAATACTAATGCATTCCTCCATTTAGCAACTGCTCGGTGCTTATTCTCAAGCTACCATCACATCCACCTCATAAAATTCATGACCGAATCGCATATCCCCATTTCCGACAATAAATAATTGTCTTAAAATCAAACCATCACAGGGGCATAGCAAAACTGTTTAACTATGACTTGACCTATGCAATGCCATCACAAATCAGAATATATTGGATTCAAAACAGTAGTACCAGATATGGATCTGAATATGCATATATAAGTCTTTTAGGGTTATCTACCCAAAAGTGAAGACAGAAACTCACTTCCTGTTGTGCCTCTGCACAAACGGTGAATTCTTGGCATCCTCCTCTGCAAAAACGCAAAGAGATCAGATAAGAAATCAGTATCTTTACAGAGCACACCCCGGAATGAGCGAGGGATAGATCGTTTAGTAAACGAACCAGTAAGTCCGAGTGAGAACTTAGTAACAATGAATCCAGTAACAGCGAATCCAACAAGGAAAGGCCAGTTGCGATTCCATTCTCGCTTGAAGAACACTGGCCACGGATCAAATTTCCTCATATCGACGTAGAAAATGAATTGGTGCAACTCCAGCCGCTTTTCTATCGCAACAGGAAGGAACATAAATGACATAGCCTAATTTGTAAAGGTACAGGGCAGGCAAAGGTGGAACTAGATAAATTTTGTAGGGTGGGCTAACAAAATTTATTTTAAGGTCCAAAAAACTTTTAGGGAGCCAATTTTTTCATGCTTAGCATTGAAAAAATAATATTTTTTTATCAAAAGTTAAAAACATTTAATATAATACAAAATAACATTCAATCAAACTAATTAAGAAAAATAAGACATTATTCCACAATACTTTTACATTCTCTCAATGAGATTGCCATCATGCATCAATTATCGAACCTAAATCCAACACCCAATAATTCTCATACTAAATACAAAGCCACAGCAACTACACCCACTGGAAACATCACATCAACAGTTATTTTATCACATTGAGCACGAATTGATAATAAAGAAGGAATAAGAGGAGGTGTATATTCATCGTACATGTACTATAGTCTATACATAACAAAATTATCTGGCCTAATATTATTTCATGTAAGGAACTTCAAACACTTGCATCCTTTCCAAAAGGAAATTCATAATTTATTCGGAATAAAGACACACATTTTTTGTTCAAGCAAAATATGCCCATTGTTGAAACTATTCCGCAAAATCCGAAAATGCCAAAACTGGGTAGACACATTAAGGATGCTCACAAAAAAGATATCAAAAACTAAGTTCACATGTATACCAAAACAAACCGGACGATGAAAGTGAGAGGAACTTGGTTCTGTCCCAATCCTATTTGTCTTACTTAGGGCTGGGATAAGTGTGTAACGGGTGATAATAAGGCAATGATTATAAGTTTGGGAAAAAGGAAACCGCTAGAGAACCTTATCTGACTGACAAGAGAGCTGATATTGATATTAACGGGACTGTGGATCCTCTGGAAGTTGCTCGACAAGTTGCTATGCTATAGAAGTGCAAAGGGAAATTCTAGATTTCTGATAACAAAGTTGCAGTTCTTCTGAAAAGCTATGTGAATATAATGAGCAGCAGCAATCTAGTCCAAATTCTGTCAGTGGACAACACAGGGAGGCACTTAAAGAGGGGGCATATGGTTCAGATATGTCAGATGTGACTCACAAGAATCTGCAAGTAGAACTGAAAACCCAGATTCTGACAGTCAAAAACATTCAGCACACCAAGGACAATAGACTTTATACGTGACATGGAGAACTGTCAAATATCTTTTTGTCCACAACCGACAAAACTCAACTCCAGCTTCATGTCTCCCACAGGAATACCCAAAGATCACAGTTCAAGATCATTCATCACGCCAAGCACAAGAGACTTCAACCAACAAACGAACATTACAGGCATACAACAAATATAGGCGCAAAAAAATTCGATCTCGTCAAACCCATAAACGCGAAAGATTTGACACAAGATGATCGACAACATTATAAAAAATTTACACCATCACAGAGAAATGATTTAATGATACCGACAATTTGCAGCTTCGAAAAATGGAACAATACATACCTGAATGAAATGTTGCTCAGATGCTCTTCACAGTCCCAGAAGGTCGCTCAAGATGCCCTTCAGAGTTCAGTTCCACGGTCCACACGACGCCTGGTCTGGTTTGTGCCGGATTTACAGATATTTGTTTTTACTGCTAGGCTAGGTTTTGGGCTTGGCCCCAAAAGAATAAGTCCAAGGTGCACCAACGGGATGTCAACGTAAGCCATTAGACTAGAAATCTGATCCGGTTCATAAGTACGGGTCGCGGACAGCCCGGCCCATAATCGGGTCCGGACCTTGGAATAAATCGAGCCCGTAAATATAGGTTTGGTGTGTGGGTTCACGTGAGAATAAATATTAGGAATGTGGGTGTCATCATTAAAACCATGATATCAAAGTGATAGATTCTCCCCACAATTCCTATTTAAACTAGGCAAACAAGTGTTTCCCAATCGGTGTGGGACAAACAATTCAACACTCCCCCTCAAGTCCAACTAGGCAAGTCATGTCGGACTTGAACACACACCGTATGAGCGCAGCGGAAATATTCAGGCCTCAACCTGGGCTCCGATACCAACTAGAAATCTGATTTGACCCATAAGTATGGGTCGCGGGCCGCCCGGTCCATAATCGGTTCCGGGCCTTGGAATAAATCGAGCCCGTAAATCCGAGTCTCGTGTGTGGGTTCACGTGAGGATAAATATTAGGAATGTGGGTGTCATCATTAGAACCATGATATCAAGGTGATATATTCTCCCCACAATTCCTATTTAAACTAGGCCAACAAGTGTTTCCCAATCGATGTGGGACAAACACTTCAACATTTAGCAGTTAGTGGATTCAGTAGTATATGGAGTGGAGATTTAAGGTTGTTTTATAAAATCGTCTTGGCCCAATGTGAATAAGCCAACTCTTTACAATTTCTTGGATTTTTCCACATATTTCCGAGTCAAATGGATTAACAACAGGTATTTTCATACTCATGCATTGCTACTAAACACATAATTTAGTGGAATGATTTTACAAAATTTCATTAACTTTTATCTACTAAAAGCATCCAAGGTGTACCGATGGAAGGTACACATACTAAAATTGTTTTGTTCGACAACTTTTGATCGTCTTGATTAAAATATAATTTTTTTTTTGAAACTTTTACCATATTTTAATTTTGGCAATCAAAATTTATTGCTTATGTTTGCACTTTAGATTCATATTTTTTAGATTTTAGGTTTTTTTACGGTGAATCCATCATAATAGAAATCTATGACTTTTTTCGGGGATTATTTATATATGAAAATTTAAAAACTAATGATGAATCATTTCTGACTCGACAAGTAGACGATGAGGAGATCCGAGTCGCCCTGATGGATATGGCTCCGGACAAGGCAGTTGGTCCTGATGGTTTCTCGGCAAGCTTCTACCAGTATAACTGGGAAACAGTCTCTTCCTCGCTCCTCTCCTTTGTTCATCATGTATTCGCATCTGGGCAGCTCCATTCCGAGGTCAATAGAAGCATGATCTCGCTTATTCCCAACATAGCAAAACCGGAATGCTTTGAGCATTTCCCCTGTATCAGACTGATCAACATCAATGCTAAGGTGGTCACAAAAGTTATTGCCAACCAGATGAAGGTTATTATGCCGAGTCTCATAGCGCGGACTCAGTCTAGTTTCATTCAGGGGAGGAGTATCACGGATAACATCATCGCCGCTCAAGAGGCTATCCACACGATGAGATGTCGAACAGGGAAGAAGAGTTTCATGGCAGTCAAAATAGATTTGGCTAAAGCCTTTGATCAGTCGAATGGTGCTTCATCGAGGACTCCCTGCGCGATGCAGCGATTCCTCCTTATCTTACACGAGTTATTATGGTGTCCTTATCCTCTGGCACCTCACAAGTCATCTGGGATGGGCTGCGTGGGCCTGAATTCAAGCCGCGACGGGGAGTCCGTCAAGGCGATCCCATCTCACCTTACTTACTTGTCCTTTGTATGGAGAGGCTATCACACATGATCAACCTGGCAGTGGAGTTAGGATATTGGAGACCTCTGACATTCCGAAGACGCAAGTTCAAATTATCACATTTGATGTTCGCCGACAACCTAATTCTCTTTGTCGAGGCCACGGTGGATCAAGACAATATTATCCAGGATATTCTCCATACCTTCGGTGCATCCTTTGGGCAGATGGTTAACACTTTGAAGTCAGTGGTGTGGTTCTCTCCAAATATATCTGCCTCACTTGAAACTGAAGTAGTCGGCGCGCTGGGATTCAACAGAGTTGCTGACCTTGGTACTTATTTGGGGGTTCCAATCCTCCATCATTGTGTTACTAGAGGGACACATGCATCTCTGCTCACCAAAATGTGCAAGCGAGTCTCTCATTGGCATGGACGGCGGAACACCATGGCCGGAAGACTTGTACAGTGCAAGTCACTCCTCTATGTGATCCCGATCTATCAAATGCAAACGACTGCCCTTCCCTTTTCTGTGTGTGATGAAATGGATGGGGTAGTTCGTTCATTCCTCAGGGGCAGCACACCGAGCTAGCCTAAATAGTCCCTGGTGTCTTGGGACCGAGTTTGTCATAGAAAGGTGGATGGAGGGCTTGGGTCTAACCGTTTGAGGGACGTCAACACAGCTTTTATGGTTAAGTTTGTGTGAGAATTGGTGGCGGGTTCTTCCAAATTATAGAGTGATATCATGAAAGCAAAGTATAACCTTGAGGACGATCCAAACTTTGCGGCTCTAACCGACAGGCCCCCTTCATTTGGCTCCATTATATGGAAGAACATCTGCAAGAATCTGTCAATATTGCTTGGAAACTCGAAATGGGTCATCAACGACGGTTCATCAACTTCCTTTTGGTGCAATGTATGGTTTCCCTTCGACTCCCCATTGTGGCAGTTCGCCCTTTCTCCAGTCTCGATTTTAGACTTGACAAGGGCAGTCAATACCTTCTGTAATGCGGACGGGGAGTGGGACGTTGAGTCCTTATTGCGATGCCTTCCAATTGAATTGGTGGATAGAGTGCTAACCATCCCCCCGCCGTCACCTGAGGCTGGAAAGGACCATCGATCTTGGGCGCCTACTACTCATGGTGGCATTAGCTCTGCATCTGCCCTCCAGCTTATCAGATCAGTCCCAGATCGAAGCTCTGACCGGCCTTGGCAACGAGTATGGCAGCTCAACGTACAAGAGACAATTAAGATTTTCTTGTGGAGAACCTTGCACTAGGCTTTATGGACCAATGAGAAACATTATTGCCAGGAATCTCTGCATCACCGGACTGTTACATTTGTGGCCTTCCAGAAACAGCTCTTCATGCCCTACGAGATTGCTCAAGGAGTCGAAGAACATGGGATCAGATCAGCCGTAACCTATAAGGGGATTTCTATTCCATTTCTTCCCTTTCTGACTCGATTTTTGCTAACCTTAAACCCTCTAATCCATTGTCTTTCTGGCAGGATCTTTTTGCATTAGTCTGCTGGAAAATCTATCAGTGCCGCAATGAAGAAATATTTAAGGGACGACCTTGCTGGGGCCTCCATGAGCATCGCGTTCCTGGCTTTCTTCCATGAATTCCAGCGATCCAGGCACATCTTGAGTTCTTCTGGGAGGCTGATACAATCCAGACAGGAGCAAAATCTTAGCAGCAACCAGTATCCAGCTTTCTACCTTTTTGTTGATGCGACCGTCAATAGATTCACCTCGGAGGCAGCCTGCGAAGGGTTCATTGTCAACAGTCAGAATGATTGGACAGTGGGATTCAATATGCGGCTTGGCAGGTGCTCCGTGATAATTGTAGAGCTTTGGGCGATCTCCCACGACCTCAGATCTGCACGAGCACGAAATTTCAATAGGTGCATTATCCGATCAGACAGCTAGGAGGCCATTCGTCTGGTCCAGGGAAAAACGTCGAACTCCCTTAATGCAGCACTCATCCGGAATATCCAGGAGTTGATGGACGAAACCAGGACCTAAAGCATCCAGTACATTAATCGCCAGAGGAACACAATAGCCGATCAACTAGCCAAGGATGGCATGTCTTCGACCAACCGTGCACTAACTTCTTCAATTCACCTGATCCACCACGTCTACCGGATGTCGTGCAACACCCACATCCTTATGCTCCATTGACAATAGATGCCATAGAACATGGCTTCGCCCCGTTGCACCCAGGGGGGAAGATGGGGTCAGATTCAGTGACTTGCATGCATTGGGGGCGGACGATACACTTGAGTCTGGAGCCATGACTGTTATCACTGAAAATAGGCCAAACTTAGGCCGAGAGGGAGCTCCTGAGTCACACCTTGCAGCACAGGCCAGTTCACGCAGACAACTCTTCCTTTTTGATCCTCCCGGAGGGACTATTTTGAGCTTGTTTGGCGCGTAGCTTCCTTTGTATACAAACAAAAACTAATGATGAATTTTAATTTAGGCTCTGTTTTGCACAAAGGTTCTTATGCTACTTTTTGTACTTTTTCTACTACTACTTCTTCTATTTGTTTTTATTTTTAGAATATGTGGTGTTTTGTACAAGTTCTTAAAAAAATATTTATTTAAAATTCAATTTTAATTATATAATATAAAACTAATAATAGATTACCTAAATAACCTTCATTTAACTAATTAATGATGATAATAAGGGTAATTTTGTCTTTTATATTGTTTACGAGTTTGGTGTAATTTCAAAATTATCATTCTAATTTTTAAAAGAAAAAAAGCATGTCATGACATGCTTATTTTTTAGAAGAGGAAGGTTCTAAAAATAAGAACAAGTAGTAGTAATTTTACCACGCAAAATACTCATTTTTTTAAAAAAAATTCTTATAATATAATTATAATTTTTAGAAGTCTATGCAAAACATGACTTTAGACTACAAAAAACTTTTGATACTATTGTTGGCACCAAAAGGACCCAACTTGAAGCCCGGCCCCTCTTTTGTAACTTGGGCCGAACAATGAAGGTTTACTCCCAAGGGCGGACCTACTCATGGGCAGGCCCGGGCTAGCCCGGGGCCGATTTTCAGTCCGTCCAAAAATTTTTTTAAAAAAAATTAAGCCCAAAAGCCATAGGCCAAAGTTTGCGAGAGGCCCATAAAAATTATTCATTATTAATTTTTTTTACTAAATGGGCCATTTGAAAATTCAATCCAATGAAGGATTGACCGTGCCCAATGAGAAATAAAGCAAGTAGTCCTCCTCTTTTATAAAGGTCAGTAGACCATCAATATTATTGTGCAAACAGTGTGGGATTTCCACAGTTTTCATAGTGAATAGAAATTGGAAAAAAGTGTTAAAGGGTTTGTAATTCTTCAGCATTTATTAGAGCAATGTCGCCAACTCGCTCAACTTCTGATTTCTCGCTGCTGTGTCGTATGAATTTGCTTCGATGGGAATGGTTTTCAAGCAATAAATCAGCTGATGCAGTATTCTCAATCAATGACTCTTCTAACTTTTAAGGTAAACCAAGAACATGGGTATTTATAAATAAATGATTTGGCCTAGAAATGAATTCTTTCCTCTCCTTATTTGTATCATTGACTAGATTTTCTTATTAGTGTTTGAGCCGATATCAGCAATTGATGGCCACCTTGCTTATACGCTTTGGTAGAGTAATGGGGTATACAAAATCCAGAGAATTTAGCATCGATACTGCGAAAAAACTTCTACCAGTTTCCTTATTTTACAATGCCAATGTGGCCTTTGCGTTAGCATGCTTGAAAGGAGTAAATATTCCAATGTACATAGCCATCAAAAGGCTTACACCCCTTGTTGTGCTTGTAGCTGGATTCTTTAAAGGGAAGGGGATCCTTAAGGCTCTCGGTTGTACTTTGATCGAAGCACAACTGCTACTTCTCAAGCAACTTTTGCAGTGTCCAATGCAATATATTTGGTTTTGAGACTACTTCTCAAACAACTTTTTGTTATGTTTTTAAATTTTGAAGGTCCATGCTCACTGTATTTTTTACTGCTGCTGAATGTCTTATTGCAGCACTTGGAGATTTTTCCATTGATCTTTTTGGATACGCCATGGCATTTACTTCTTCTTTTTTTCAGGTGATTTTGGGGTGGGATAATACAATGAATGCATATTATTATCTATTCACTTAGCTATATAGATTGACGGATAACAATGTTTTATCTCTACCCTTATCTCATTCTTATATTCATTTGTGTATTGACAACTTGTTGGACGGACAAAGTGGTTCGATATACCTTTTGGTTATTCTTCTTCTTTCACTAGTGATATGCAAATTCTATTTTCGATGAATTTTATAGTAGAAATAGATGCCGTAACCAATGCATTTAGTCATTTTATTATTTAATTATCTAACAAACTGTTCAGATAATTTTTTATGATATTTAATATTTTTTATTAGAATAATGCTAGATGTCCCAACAACTAATCCAGAATTCATTCCTACAAAAATAAAATATTAATTATTTAAAATACAAAATTCTTAATGATATTTAAATGATAGACTAAATTTGCAAAATTCTTAATTAAACTACATATATCATTAATTAAACTACATGTCCTTATAATTCTGGATTATTTATAAGGATAGGATGACTTTTGTACAATAGTAAAAAGGGTTCACTTACCCCCAACCTAAAAAAGAAAAACCAAGGGTTCGATTCAGCGGCTACACCAGCAATCTTCACAGCGTCCTTCAGCGACTCCACGACCAATCTTCACAGCTGCTCGACCGAAAGGTTAGAATCGATCTTAGAACTGTTTTTTGATTCGGTTGTCAAGGATTAATTCTCTATTAATGTGGTGAAACTTTGTTTTGGAATCCAAGTTTTGGCTGATTTTCAAGCTGATTTTCAGTTTTTCAATGATTGTTTGCTGCTGCATATTTGCACATGCGTTGTTTCTTGGATATAGATCTTTATGATTTATTGGAAATGAGGAAGTCATTTTTCGTTTCAAAATGAGTTTTTCTGTTTAATTTTAGGCGTTTTAGGTTCTATGAATTGTTGACGCTTTCTTTGAAAACGTGAACTTGATTCTATCTTCTGAATGGATTTTAAATGATGTGTTGTTTCAATTTAGGAAGAAAACAACGGGCGAGAATTTTACAATGTCCTGAACCGTTCATGTATAAAGAGGTAAACTATATTTTGAATGAGGGCGTATAAACCTATTTGCTGCTACCTATTTCCAGCGTCGACTTGTTTGTCTGTGTATCACTAACAAGAATTTATACGATCCATGTATCTTTTTGTCCACACGTAAGACACCTTTTTATCTACAGGCAAGACAACTTTTTTCCATTCAGTTATGATCCATGTATCTTTTTGTCTACACGTAAGACACATTTTTCTTCTCATTCTGAGAATAGAATAACATGTAAGATCGGAGGAGCATTTAGCATTTTTGGCAAAATTAAGGAATCTGCATCTGCAAAAAGACATTTGAAATAAATGTTAGAACAGTGGCTTAGATATAAACATGAAAATGTCTACTATAAGATAGGCTGCATGCATCTTCTCTGGCGCATCATTACATATTTTTTTTATTAACCCATACCAGGTATCGGGTATTAACCAGACTCGAAACCCGTTTTTGCACCCCTACCCGTTTTTTGTTTTGTTTTTTATTATTTTTTTCCGACACCCATTTGTCATGTTCATTGCTTTCTCTAATTTCTTTTATCAAAATG
>JAOYMZ010076636.1:0-11762 GCA_025802335.1 Pinguicula primuliflora | reverse complement strand
CCACGTAAATCTGTGTGTCCTATTTATCTTCAGTATTATTTCCTACAAATTATTAGCTGCAGTTTGACTCTATCGGTTCTATTTTCACAATAGACAAAGCATCGGACATCCCTCCAACTCGACAAAACATATTCTGTCATTGTTGAATTGGGAAGAGAAGATTGAAGATGGTAAAACTGTATTCTTTATTATTTTTTGTAATTTTAAGGATCAGCGGTTACAGAAGTCTTATCCTTACCAATCACTATATCTATAACACATTCAATTTTTTAAAAGAAAAAAATATATCAAGAGGTATTTATTTTTTAAAAACATAGCAACCCTCAATTTAAAAAAATATTTTTATAATTACAATTATAAATTTGGCTACGATTAAATTACATGCTTGCTTCAGTAATTTTTCAAGTTGTAGTGATTGCATAGATATTTTAAATTATTTGCTAAATTAATTTAATGTTTTCTCTACTTATCCAAAATTTTTAATTTCTCTGCATTTAAACAAAAAATATGGAACAAATGCTATGATTTTCCAACAAAGCGAACTAAGTTAGAAATATACATATCAATGTTCAATGCCGACACTTATCCAAAAAAAAAAAAGTTCAATGCCGACAACATAAATCGCTAAGGAATCATTGCGACTTTAGTTTAACCATCCTTGTTCAAGATCCTTCAGTAGTCCAACCACCTGATGCATAGTAGGCCTTTTCCAAGGATTTTCAGCTGTGCAGAGATATCCAATCTTCAAGGCTTCAGCCATTTTCGCCTCCGGCCAGGTCCCTTCAATCTTCGGATCAATAGCTTTTGATGCTTCATTCCTTCTCACCAATCCTCTCATCCATCCCACCAAGTTTCCACCTTCATCATCTGGATAATCATCTTCTATAGGCTTTTTTCCAGTGATCAGCTCAAACAGAATCACTCCATATGCGTAAACGTCGAATTTCGGTGAATGAACATGTTTGGAGTTGCTGTCTTGCTGAACAAACTCAGGTGGCATGTATGGTGATCCTTTAAGATCTTCATCTTCGTGTCCATTGCCAAGAATCTTAGCTAGTCCAAAATCAGACAACCTTGGCTCTAAGTTAGTGTCTAGGAAAATGCTGCTAGCTTTAACATTTCCATGGATCATGGGAGGTACGCAGCCATGGTGGAGAAAAGCTAGTGCACGGGCAGTTCCAAGCGCGACATTGTACCGGAATTTCCAACAAGTTGCAATACTTTCAGAGCCAACATTTTGTATCCCATTCTCATCATCTTCTGAAATAGTCTCTTCTGTAGTTGGATCACACTGTGGTGTGGTGTGAAGCAAGTTTTGAAGGTTTCCTCCTTCCATGTAATCGTAAATCGCTATCATCTGTTCTCCGGCCAGGCAGTATCCGGCTAGAGGGACAAGATTAGGATGCTTGATTCCACCAAGGTACTCTAGTTCTCTTGCAGCATCTTGGTCACACATGGTGGTGGATCCTTGAACCAGAACTTGTACAGCAACATGGATATCTCCTGGTAATAATGCACGGTAAACAGGCCCGAATCGGCCTTCAGACAGCAATGCAGCACGATCGAAATGAGAAGTTGCGGATAAAATGTCAGCAAAGGTGAAGTTCAGCAATGGCTTCTCAAAGATCACCACTGGCACAGAAGTTGCTTGCTTGACACCATCAGCAGTCCAAGTGGTTGAATCTCTCTTGAATGAGAATGGCCTGGAGATGGATTCTTCATCCTTACAAGATTTCAGTTTAACTGCCCACATTCGATCCACATACCGGGATCTAAACGCTACACACAGCAAAACCATAAGCAAACAAACCATTGAGAGTGAGAGATAAATGGCAAACTTCAGCGTATCATGGCTTGGAACTTTTCTTCTAAACAAGGCTGGATCTGCAGATATTGGGCAGCTGCTGATGGATCCAATGAAAGCCGTTTCGACGGTCTTGTTGGATAACTTTGCACCACAATAACTAAGGTTATTGTAAGAGAAATTGAACCTCTCAATTTGAAGGAGCAACGGAGGAATCACTCCTGTTAGCTCATTGTAAGAAAGGTCTAGGAGTTGAAGGTTCTTGTTAACAGATGAAGGAACACGGCCACGAAGATTGTTTCGCGAAAGATCAAGAATTCGGAGATCCTGTAGGTGTGAAATGGTATCAGGAATTGTACCAATCAGGTTGGTCCCGGATAAATTCAGGTACTGTAAACTGGAACCTTGAGCAACTTGGAAGAACATCTGTCTGGTAAATCTGTTGTTTGCCAGATTCAAGTGCTTTAGATTTACTGAATGTTT
The DNA here is from genome assembly GCA_025802335.1 of Pinguicula primuliflora. NCBI lineage: Eukaryota > Viridiplantae > Streptophyta > Magnoliopsida > Lamiales > Lentibulariaceae > Pinguicula > Pinguicula primuliflora. The sequence continues at coordinate 9,475 of JAOYMZ010076636.1, read as the reverse complement.
CAACTCATTGAATAGCTCTCCAGTAAAATGATTCTCGGAGATATCCAAATACACCAAATTCGACCAGTTAAAAGATGAGCTGAAGTTCACATGAGCAATAAAGCCATTGAACTGGTTCCTGCTCAAGTCCATCACCTCCAGTGGCCCTTGAAAGATATGTACAACAGAACCTTTAAACAGATTGTCGGAAATGTTAAGGTACCTGATCGATTCCATCCCGGAAAAATCGAAATCCCGGCCTTGAATTCTGTTGCCAGCCAGGTTCAACATCTTCAGTCCAGAGAATGCTGAACCAAAGCCTGCAGGAAGAGGACCACTGAGCTTGTTGCTAGATAAATCAAGGTAAGTCAAGTACCAGCATTGCGAAATCGACAATGGAACAGTCGATTCGAAGCTGTTATGACTGAGGTTCAGAGCTTGCAAGCTGGGAAGGGAGCCTATTGCATCAGGGATACTGCCAGAAAAATTGTTGTAAGAAAGATCCAAGCTTTGAAGCTGATCAAAGTAGGCAATGTTGGTAGGCAGAACCCCGGAGAATTGGTTAAATGAGAGATTGAGTGTTTTCAGTGAACTCAAACTCCAGAAATCTTCTGGCAGACCAGTGATTTCGTTATGGCTAAGATCCAAATGTTCAAGCATTACCAACTTGGAAATGGTGTCATCAGGAATCATACCAGATAAGCTTAAACCTGAGGCATCCAATTTAACAACATTCCCACCCTTAAATTCACAAACTACTCCTCTCCATGAACATAATGAGCTTGAGAATTCATAGTCAGATAATCCCATTTTCTGCAGAAACTCAAAAACAAATACCTCATCTTTATTCTGTTCGTGGCAAACAAAAGGCCTAAACAACAATGTAAGAATCAAGAAAGAGCCAAATATTTCAGAACCCATCTCTGATTTCGCCCACAAAAACAGAAACAACATAAAGCTTTTGTAAATTGCAGCCTGTTCCAACTACCCCGAGTACCCTTCTCTTCATACCGTTCAAAGAAGACAATTTTTCATCATTTAAGCTTCCGCAGCCATTTAACTGAGAGAAATCCTCGAGAAAAATCCACGCATAGTAGAAGAAACCAAGCAGTATTAAATGAAACAGAGCAAATGAAAAAAAAAGCTGCTGCTGCTGTTGCAAAAAGAATGTGGAACTGCAGAAATGGGAGGACCGATTTTAAATGTGGAGTTCTTGGGTATTATCTGCCTCTGTTAAAGAGTCATGTGAGTAGAGAGGTAAACAATAACGTGAATTTGCCTGAATGGTGGCCTTGTACAAGTTTCATATGAAGCCAAGGTTGAAAACAACTTCTCTCTGCCTCCCCTGACATTATGGACGTAATTACAAGATCTCAATACAAAAGAGGGATTGCAGCATTATTAAAAGGCTCAAGAATTTGATTTTTTTTTCCTTAGATATTATGTGGGAAATATCTTTCCCGGAACTCAGAGAAGTTTGTCCATAATTAGCCAAAATCATATGAATTTCTCTAACCAAATTAATTTTCTAGACAAATGTATTACTTCTATATAATATCCTATAATAAGTCCCAATTTTGTAGTAAGTCATATGGTGCATAATTACAATATTACAAATTCGACAACTAAAATTGAAATTGGTTATATAGTTGGAAAGGTTAGAATAAGAGGTCAAAAACCTCATATTTTGGCACGGTCCAGAAATTTCTAAAAATTCAATTTATGACTACTTAACCAAAAAAAAAAGTGAAATAAAATTACCCATAACTAAGCAATGTGAACCACGACGGAGCATGAGCCTTTTGATTTCCTATGTATAAGTTTTGCAACATTATGAACAATTTCAATTTTTGTTGTCAAAATTGAAATATTATACACCGTAGTAAAAATTGTGCATAATATAACTGACTACATGATTTTTGACGATCCTTTAATTATAATTATTATTATCATTACCCGATAATTATAAGAACAAACATACAAAATGTGAATTCTTGCGTGGTTTTAGTCACATTTGTATCATATTCGGAAAAAAAAATCAAAATGACATCAAATTGAAACACACAACTTGGTGATAATTATTATTGTGTTCATTTCGACCAACAGCGAGAAATTTAACGGACAAATATGATTTGAAAAAAGAAAATAGAAAGAAAAAAACTTTGTTAATTTAATAATAAACCTATAGTTTTATAAATTCCCGAAATCATGTTGGAGCATGAGAGCTTAAGTGTGTTATGTATAATGGTTAAATTAATAATAATGCTAAACATATATAATCATTATTATATATAATTATGTGTGAGCAATAAAATATTTAGACCTGGTATGATGTGGATCTTAATCACTACAAAATAAATAAGTTGATCTTAAGGGCCTAAATCACAATAACAAGTGTTGACATTTGGTCATATAATTATATATGAAAATATTATCTATGATTAGCATTACTCATACATTAATGATTTTATTTACTAGATAAGATGATGACATAAGCTAAAATTGTGTTATCAAAGACAACTGTATCCTCAGTCTCACTAGAATATCCTCATAAATTTGACTTGTCGTGCCTCAACACATGTCACTATACGATCGGTCACGTATTTTAGCAAACTTATAGCTACTGACGTGGTCGTTTATGAGTGGAATGCAAATTTTAGGTTTTCCACTCAGAGACGCTACCCGTTTTATTTCCCATAATTTCTTCTGGATTTTCTTCTTGGTTTTCATTTTTCATAACGTATGAGAATCCTGTCGAGATAGGTAAGTAATAGCCAACAAAACACAGCCATATCTGATAAGTCATATATGACATACTCATGTGGGTGTCATTGTGGGACGGGTTTATCATATTTGGGCATGTGTGTTTTCATTGCTTTGTTTAACCTTTCGTTTTTCTTTGAAGCACAAGTTTTATGTTAGAAACTCGACTGTCGTTGAGGAGAAGTCGAGGTGGAGGAGGAATCGGAGCATGGGTAGGAGAGGTTTCATAGAGAAAGGAGGCATGAAGTTTGGGAATATTTTTCTTATTCCAATAACCTAGCTTACAAATCGTTGAATTGTAAAACCACAATTCAAAAGCAATTGACTAAAACGTCCTGACAAAAATAAAAATAATTACGAAAACAATTAAATAACAGTAGCAAAGATTCATTCCGCCTATGTCATGATTTGTATAACTCGTAATCATTGTATCAATGGTTGTGATTTTGGTGGATGCGTCGTGCATCGTGGTGGAGGTGGCTTATCAACTGCCATGTCTGTAATATTCCCTCCCCCTTGGGAAGCCAACCTATACTCCAGTTGGAGGGACGGATAATGCTCGTGCCGTTCATAGGAGAATCCGACCACTGAACCAACCATTCCTCAATACGGTACAAGCTGCAGTCACTAACTACGGAACCGAGACAGGGCAACTCTGCCAAAACTCCTACAATAAAGCCAAGGACGGGACCGTAGTGGCAGAAGGCACGAAAGCCTTGAGGAGGCTAACGTGAAAAATGGGGTGAATGCGGGCACCCTCTGAAAGCTCCAGCCTATTGACAACCTTGCCAATCCGTTCCAGGACTTTAAAAGACCCTTTGAAATGACGAGATAACTTGTGAGAAATCCGTTGAGCCGCCCGTGCTGGCGATAGGGTCGAAGATGGAGGAGGACCAAATCACCAACAACAAACTCCATATCAAGGCGATGCTGATTCGCCGTCTGAGCCATGCATGGCTGAGCCTGCAAGGTGTTATGGCGAAGAAGCTAAAGAAGCTCATCGCACTCAGTTAAGATTGCATCAACAAAAGGGAGAGTACAAGAACCGATAGAATAAGGAAGCAGAGCCGTCGGTAACCTCCCATAAACAACCAGAAAATGAGTCATCTTGATGCTTTCATTATAGTTGGTGTTGAGGGCAAACTCCACCCATGGAAGAAAAAAGGACCACTTGCATGGTTTATCATAAATGAACACCCGTAAGTACTATTCCAAGGAGCGATTCAAAACATCACTCTAGCTATCAGACAGGGGGTGATAAAAGGTGGAGTGAGAGAGATGAGTCTCACTCAATTTAAATAAGGCCTCCCAAAAATGACTTAGGAAAATAGTATCATGATCAGAGACGTTATCCGATGGAATGCCATAAAGCTTAACCATGATGTCAACAAAAAGGATAACAACACGGGTTGCATCAAACATTGATGGAAAGGCGCCAAAGTGAACGTACTTAGAGAGACGATCAACCACAACTAGAATAGCGCTAAACCCGCGAGATAGGGGTAAACCCGTAACGAAATCCATCAACACCTTATCCCAGATAAGCGTTGGAATTGACAAAGGCTGCAGTACCCTGGCTGGCGATTGAGTAGAGTACTTCGTAGTCTGACAGACATAACATGAAGTGACAAAACGACGCACATCAGCTCGCATATTCGGCCAGTAGGATGACTGAGAAAGCCAAATAAAAGTTCGAAAAATATCGGGATGGCCGGCCTGAGGCGAAGAGTGACATTCCTGTAATGAATCAGATTTTAGCGCAGACGTCGCCAAGAGACATAGGCGATGGTTATAATAAAGTAGCCCATTATGAACCAAAAAATGGCGCGCGAAGACAACCATTACAAATATCCTCATGCATTTTCACCAGATCAAGTAGAGAGGTATTCTCGTGTAAGAACTTATCAAGAAAATCCATCACCATCTGAGAGAGCAAGGGAAAAGCCTGGGCAGCAGCACCTGGCTCGTCGCGACGGGATAAGGCATCAGCAATGCGATTTGCGCAACCATTTTATACTCGATGTGGAAGCGGAAGCCCAATAATTTCTGAATGTAAAATTGGTGATCCAGAGTCTGTATAACTTGGTGTAGGAGCTGGTGTGGGGAGCGAACGAACCATAAACTCCTGGCCCAAGAGATACTGACACCATTTCTGTATTACCACCACGATAGCGTACAACTCCTTGAGGTACGTGGAGGCAGCCATATGATGGTGGCCCAATTTCTTGCTAAAAATGCAAGGGCTGGTCGCCCTACATAACAACGGCTCTGATGTCATAGTCACATGCATCAGATTTCACAATAAATGGCCAGTTAAATCATTGTTAGAGGCTGAGCTTGTAGGGAATGTGGAGAGGTATGGGCTACATCCCTTTGTTGATAAATGTATTGAATTGGAGGTTACTGGTGTTTATACTATGGTATTAGATGGCTGCCGTTGGCAAAATTTCCTTCTGCAGAGCTTGTAAAAAATGTTGTAGAACTTGTATAAATTCTGCATAAAGTCAATGAAATTTTGCTAACAATGTAGTGCACTTCCTCTATCCTCTCACGCTAAATCTTCCAATTTGTTGCAGTTTGTGATGTTATTTTTCTAACATGTTTCTATTTTCAGATAGATCAGCGTGAGCACGAGCCTCAGTCAACTTCCACGTCTTGCCCTTCATCTTGAAGAAAGCATCGATTGGTTCGTGAAGCCGAAGGTGCTTCAGCAAGCAAGAAGGAAAAACCTTCTTGGATTTGGGAGTATATGACAAAGGTCCTGGATTCTGATCCTAAAGTAGCCACATACAATCATTGCCACGCGTCTATTGGAAGCGATATGAATTCTAAAGAAACAGCTATGAATAATCATCTAGTTAGAAGTTGTCCAGCGTATAAAAAAATTCGGAACATGCAAAATCCCCGTCAGGCAACGTTGAATTTTGATCCCTCAATGAGGACAGAGGATACAATAGGGGATATGAGATTTGCAGTTTATGAAACGTCGGTACGATAAGGTAAAATGTCGGTATGGTACGGTAGTGTACCGCTAACAGACTTACTTTTTAAAAGGTCTGTATTCTAAAAATAATAACAACTAATATTACTCATACTGCGCAAAATACTCATTTTTTTAAAATGTGCTTAAAAGCACAAATAAAATTTAAAAAAGATTGTGCAAAACAGTAATTAAGAAATAGAAGAATCTCTACGCAAAATTATATGATTATTTAGGCTCTACATTATAAAATGATAAAATAAAATAATATTTCAATCATCTTAAAACACACACCATTGTATCTGAAATGTTGCTTATATACATGCAAAATTCATAAACTAAACACACTATCGAATATTTTTTTTATTAAATTTATAGATTTCTAACACTGATTCGGGATTTATACAACATAGCTAATTTGTCACAATTGTTGACAATATGGAAAACATTCTGGATAAGGAAAACATTGTAAATAAGGAAGAAGATAATTATAAATCTTCACCTTATCAAAGTAATCCCGAAAATCATGGGATTAGGGGAAAGAGGAGATCCTTGATTAGTCCTATAAATGTAACCTCTGCAGGGTACTCAGAAACTCAAGAAAAGAAGAAGGACTAAGTCCTCCTGTGGAGTAGGGAATTTCCGAACCACGTAAATTCTGCGTTCTTTCATACAAATCATTCATATATTCATTCTAACATGGTATCGGAGTAGCGTTTTCGATCCTGAAAACCTGTATCGTCATCTACCTAGAATCGGCTTCACAGGAAGATGACCAAGGAATTGAGTCTGGCCGATAACAGCCTCATGGCTGAGCAAATCAAACAATGGCTGAAGAATCAGCAAGATCCATCATTCTCCGGAGAGTCAGAGATCTTGAATCATCACGGGGCGGTTATTGACATCAAATTGGACGACTACAACTATGTGTTGTGGGCTCGTCTCATGGAAGTAGAGATCAGCGGAAGGGGACGATTAGAATTCATAACAGGTCAAGCCAAAGCTCCGGCCGAAACCGATGCGGGCTACTCTGCCTGGAAAACGAAGGATTCCCAAGTGTTTGGATGGATCACACGATCCATGGATCGGAAACTAGTGCAAAAATATGCACACTTCCCGACTGCATACGAGTTATGGAGAGTTTTAAAGAAGACCTTCACTGCAGGGCAGGACTCGCTACAGATTTTCGACCTCATCACCCAGGCAGATCGACAAATTCAGGGCCAATTTACCATTGAAGATTACTATGGTAAATGTATTGCCTTATGGCTTAAAATCGACCGTCGTCGACCCAATCCCATGTCTGCACCTGATGATATCGAAAAATACAATACCATTCAAGATGAACACAGGTTGTTCACGTTCCTTGTGGGACTTAATCCGGAGTTCAACCACATTGTCCGTGACATATTGAAGGAGAAACCAACACCCTCAGTAGAAGCAGCATACGCCACTATCCGACAGGAAGCAGCCCGCAATCAGATTGGCCCTGAATTTGTGGCGCAGCTGTGGCGGATGTTAATCCTTTGGATTCAGGAGCAGACGAAATCGCCGTCGCAAACCTGGGATCTGCCGGTGGTGATGCCTCAAACGCGAGAAACAAGACCCACATCTCCGAGAATGAAATGAAAGTCGCAACCCTGGGTAAGGAAAATATCTTGTGTGATATATTACGTATCTCTCCTCCAGTCTTAACAGGTGCCAAATATTTTGAAGAGGGCTCCTTCGGGATTTTAGCATTAGAAGATATATGTGAAGAAGCTGGGCCAAATCTCGGGCCCAATGACACGATAACTGCGGCTGGGCTACTACAGGGGGCGGAAAAATGTGTTCCAAATTCCCAAATTAGGCCGAGAAAGGGGAAATTCTGAATTGGGCCAGAAGCCGCGCTTGGAGCAAAAATTGGATCGGATATTCCGAGTAAACAAACGTGGATTTTTGATTGCGGAGCTACTGACACAATTACATATGATTTGTCCGATATTATTCGTGTACGGGAATCTAAGGAAAAAATTGGTTCAGACAGCAAACGGTGAATTTGCTTCTGTCAAGGGGGCAGGGATTAGGGTTTAGGGGCAGGGATTGTGGTATTTAGTTTATTGGCCGGAGATGTCGTGGACGGAGGTATGGAGGAAGGTAGAGGCGCCGAGCGCCAAGGGGAAGGAGAAGATAACGGATGCGGAGTCCGAAGCGGGATGGACGCTGGTGATGCGCCGCAAGTCAGCATTTCAGCGGCTTGGAGGAAAGGATCCCAACCGGAGGGAGAGGCAATCTCACTCTCCCACCCTGTTCTTCACTAATTTTCCACAGTCCTGGGGGTATGCAAGTTGGAGAAGATCTTTGCGGAATATGGATCCATTACGGATGTATTCATTCCGACCAAACTTGATGTACAGGGCCGTCGCTTTGGTTTTGTTCGTTACAAGCATGGTGGCAACGCTGCGGCTTTGGCTGAAAAAATCAATGGCCGGAATCTGTATGGGCGTTTGCTCCAGGTAAATGTGGCACGGTACCAGGACTGTTCATCTGGTTTATCTTATAGAAATCAACAATCAGACCAGCATCGGCGACAGAAACCCTCTGCCTCGGACCCTGCATCTGCGCCCGCTCCCACGAATTGCCAGAATGGCGAATCATAGATCTGGAAGGAGATACCTTTTGCGCAAGTGTTAAGCCCTCACTCTGAGCCCAGGGACTTCAGGAATGACGGGGATACATCCTACCGGACGAAGCCGGAGGATAAGGAGTGGCTACACCATGCTTTAATCGCTCAGCTGAAACCTGACAGTAATGGTGGTCTTCAAGATGTATCCCAATACTTACATCGTTTTGGGTATCGACACTATGCGGTCAGAAAGCTTGGGGATGCAAAGATACTGATAATTGGGCTGAAGTCGGAACAAGCAAAAATTCTACTGGAGTTTGGCAGGAACCCTACAAACGTGTTATTCGACGAGATGAAGTTGTGGGAAAATGAGGCTGTGCTTCCAACACGTTTGACTTGGATTCAGCATTATTCAGCATGGGTGATTCCCCTAATCACGGAAATCAGTTGACAATCGTATCTTCCCCTATTTTGGATCAGAACAAATCAGTTACATTGACTCCGCCAAATCTGGGAACAAATCTGGTAGGTACAACAAAAGCCACGTATGATTTATTAACTACGCCAGACGACAGGTATGTTACCAAAAGAGGAGGGGACTTACCTCTAGCCATTGCTGATGATATTTCTGAAGGAATAATGAATTATACAGATGGGCTCATAAGGAAAGCAGAAAAGCAAGTATCTAAATTCTATCCTATTCATGCTGGCCCTCTGGCTTGCCTAATCTGGCTGAAGAGGGCAAGGGAGAATCGGCTCATAAGAATGGAAAAGATACGAAGCATCCGGCACAGTAAAGAAAGGTATCGCCACAACCAGTCACTCCTAAAATGAGAGGCTCGTATAGTGGAACCTGCAAATGATGATACACAGGCTACAATTCAACTTGGTCGTCTTATTGGCCTAGACCTACAAGAGGAACACACACCTCTAATCTGACAGTCTGAAGAATAGAGGGATAGAGTGGTGGGAGGAGGTGTTTTGTTTAATGAAGATACTAAGTTGTAATGTAAGAGGTTTGGGAGGTGACCTTAAAAAGAGTGAAGTAAGGGAATTGATCAGAAAGTATGATATTGAGCTAATTTGTCTTCAAGAGACTAAGATGGAAGAGGTGGATCGAAGCTTATGTGCTGGACTCTGGAATGGAG
>JAOYMZ010076625.1:0-11763 GCA_025802335.1 Pinguicula primuliflora | reverse complement strand
CAGGGGGTGGGGGTGGGAGTGGGGGTGGGGAATCAATCTAGAGTTCAACATCGTACTTCATCACCACATTATCACAGAAATGGAGTTCTCCGGATAGAAGGGCAATCGATTCAAGCATGTAACATAAATCTCAACACAACCAAAGCAGATTCACACATAGTTCATCAAATATGCACTCCCGTACCCGTATGTTCATAACTGAGTGAGGTATGGCCAGAGAAACAGTTCTCAGGCTGATCTCAGACGACCGCAAATGTCGCCACTCAACAAATCATGCTGAGAGCTCAATCCGCCGTCAGCCACCCTCCCCACAATTCACTCCCGCCCAAGATCGAACACCTACTGTCACTTTCTTTTGTTAAATTTTAAAGATCTCCTGTTTGCCACAGTCAAAACGAAGGAATCAACCCTAACCCCAACTCGTCCCCTTTCATACCCGCTCACCTCCCCCTTTTTCCCCATCACCGTACGGAAGGGATGAATGCTTAAATCCATCTAAGTTCTGCTAATCCGGCAAGAACTCTAAACCGGGGAAATTGTTAGAAGGGCCGCAGATTTCTTCACATCCGCGAGTTAACTAAGTAATAGGATTTGGGCCTCAACTATTTCGATTTTAATTCAGCCCAACTCCTATTTCTGTGAGTTTTTTAAATGTGAACTGTGATGGGCTTAGCGGCCCATCAGTTCACAGCTCCATTTCTACGACCCAAAAAATAACTAATTTAAATAATTTATCGGTTATTCGACATTTATGAAAGTTAAAATTTCGGCGTACCTTACATCCCTCTCCCCTAATAAAGAGTTTCGTCTTCGAAACTGGCTTCTCCTGGGGCCTCAAATTGATGTTGGCACGCCTCGCACATCTTGTCACCTTGCATCCCAGGTGGCATCCCCTTCCGATTGGTTGCTACACTATACCTTCACATAGGAAACCTGTCATTTGCAGAGTTGCACCACTTTGTGATCCACAATCCTAATTGGTTCTTCCACCCGACTCAGATCTTCCCTAATGGGAAATTGCTCGCTATCCAAGACATGACTGGAATCCCCCACATAACGGAGGAGCTGTGACACGTGAAATACATTGTGCACCCTGGATAAGTGAGGCGGTAAGTCCAGCTGGTAGGCTACCTTCCCGACTTCTCCCAATATCTCGTACGACCCTATATATCTCGGACTTAGTTTGCCTCCTTTCCCAAATCTCACCACTCCTTTGGTTGGGGATACTTTCAAGAACGCCTTGTCCCGCACCATCAAAGTTATGGGGCGACGTCTTAGGTTTGCCCAACTCTTCTGTAGATCTTGAGCCTTCTTTAGGTGTTTCTGAATAATAACAATCTTCTCTTTGGCCTGTTGTACCAACTCAGGGACTAAGATGTACTTTTCTCCACCTTTTCCCAATATAACAGAGATCGACAGCGTCGTCCATATAGGGCCTCGTATGGTACCATTCCCAAGCTTCTATGGTAGCCATTGTTATAGGCAAACTCAACCAAGCGAAGGTTCTTCTGCCAATGTTACTTGAAGTCCATTACACACGCTCTCAGCATGTCTTCCAGAGTCTGAATAGTACATTTTGATTGCCCGTCAGCCTGCGGGTGATAGGCGGTACTCAGTCGCAGCTCTGTGCCCAAGCACTGTTGTAAGCTACTCCAAAAGTTTGAGACAAATCTTAGGTCGCGGTCGGATATGATACTCAATTGCACACCATTGCTAACATACAACTCGACCATATGGGAAACCAGGTTAGTGAGGATCATGGGTAAAAAGTGGGCACACTTCGTGATCCGATCGATGATCACCCAAATGGTATCTCGTTTGTCTCGCGGTGTTGTGAGTAGCCCTGAGACTAAGTCCATGGTAATGTGTTCCCATTTCCACATCAGTATCTCCAACGACTATAGTTCCCTCCTGGCCTTTGGTGCTCCGCTTTCACCTGTTGACAAGTCATACACCTGACCATGAAATCCGCAACATCCCGTCTTAGGTTCGACCACCAATACATCCTTCTTAGGTCCTGGTACATTTTTGTGACTCTTGAGTGAATGCTGGTTCGTGATCGATGTGTCTCCCCCAGAATGTCTTTCTTGAGATCTGGCTCATCGAGAATCCAAATCTTTTCGAACTTAGTCGCCCTACCATCGACAAGTGTCCTCGATCCTGTTCTCTCTTCATCAGCCGCTCCTAGTGTACGTTGTATATCCGCATCCTTACGTTGCACCTCCTGGATTCGGTCTACCAAACTGGGTTCCGCACACAACACCACCATCTGAGCCGTAATCGAGTCCACCACTTCAACCTCTAATCCCTACCATTCTTGTGCTAGCATAGCAGACACACCCGCGACCCCTTTTCTGCTATACTAAATATCGAGGTTATAATCCTTGATCAATTCCATCTATCGCCGTTGACGCATATTCAATTCCTTTTGTGTAAAGATATACCGTAAGCTCTTGTGATCGGTGAATATAGTGCACCGAACTCCATAAAGATAGTGCCTCCACACAGGGCATGTACCACAGCTGCCAGTTCCAGGTCATGAGTAGGGTAATTCTCCTCATATGTCTTTAGTTGCCGGGATGCATAGGCTATCACTTTATCGTGCTGCATCAATACACACCCTAGTCCATTCTTGGAAGCATCGCTGTATACCACATTGTCCTGCCCCTCCTTAGGCAAGGCTAACACTGGGGCGGAAGTCAATCTCTCCTTCAGGTCTCCGACCCCCTTAGCACATGACTCATCCCACTGAAACTTCACCCCCTTTTGTGTAAGTCTAGTGAGAGGTCGAGATATCTTGGAAAACCCCTCAATGAACTTCCGGTAATACCCCGCTACCCCAAAGAAACTAAGGATCTCTCCCACCGTCTTGGGTTCGGGCCAGTCCTTTACAGTTTCCACCTTGCTAGGATCCACCGCCACACCCTCGGTCGAAATCACATGCCCTAAGAAGGCGATCTCCTCGGTCCACAACTCACACTTCAAAAATTTGGCATACAGGGACTCTTCTTGGAGATGGGTGAGTACCATACCCAAGTGTTTGGCATGTGTCTTGAAATCAGGAGAGTATATCAGAATGTCGTCAATGAACACTACCACAAATTTATCCAAATAAGGGTGGAACACGCAGTTCATCAAGTTCATAAAAACTGCAGGTGCATTAGTCAACCCAAAGGGCATCACTAGAAACTCATAATGGCCGTAACGAGTTTGGAACGCAGTTTTACTCACATCTTCCCCCTTCACATTCATTTGGTAGTACCCTGACCTCAGGTCTATCTTCGAGAATACGCACACACCCGACAGCTGATCAAACAAGTCATCGATCCGGGGTAAAGGGTATTGATTTTGAATGGTTATCTTGTTCAACTCTCGGTAGTCTATGCACAACTGCATGCTCCCATCCTTCTTTCTCACAAATAACACAGGTGATCCCCACGATGACACACCGGGTTGCACTTGTCCATGATCTATCAACTCTTGTAATTTGATCTTCAGCTCTGCTAATTCCTTTGGTGCCAATCTGTATGGTGTCCTTGATACTGGGGCATCTCCTGGTATTAAATAAATCCCAAATTCCACCTCCCTGTCTAGGGGTAAGTGGGGTAAGTCCTTCGGAAATACATCGGCAAACTCCCGCACCATCGGTATGTCCTCGAGTCTCTGTTCTTGTGCTAGTGTGGTCACTAGAAATGCTAAGAAAGCATCATGACCCCTATATACCAACTGTCGTGCCTGTATAGCAGAAATTATTTCAGTGGCGGGTTGGTTTAATGCACCCGATGCCCCCTCATAGGAGAAAGATGGCTTTCCCAGCGGTCGAAATAAGACTCTCTTGTGTCGGCAGTCTATCTGAGCATAGTTTGCAGCTAGCCATTCCATTCCAAGTATAAGATCGAAATCTTGCATATCCAGCAGGGTGAGATCCGATAGGGTCTTCATTCTGCCAATGTATATCGAACTCTGCAAGATGCCTCTTGTAGCTAGTGTCGTTTTCTTGATAGAGGTGGAAACCAAATAGGGCACTGTCAGCATGGTAGTCGGCGCACGAACTCGGTCCACATATCGGATCAAAATAAACGACCGGGTAGCATCGCTGTCAAATAACATATAGGCTAGACTATCATAAACACTCAAGTTACCTGACACCCAACAAATCAATTTCCGTGAATAGGTAACCATAACTGTTTCAATCAACTACTCATTATCAATAAAACATGAACATAAGGTATCACAATAGAATATATAGGAAATTCATATCCCACAATGCGTACCTACAATGACATCATCCAACTTCTCTTCAGCCTCCTCATGAGTGACAGTATACACCCTCGCACGTCCCGGAGGAAGGGGTGGTGGTGGTGGCAGCCCTGGGCCCCTGGCGGTCTGGGGAACAGTAGCAAGGGGACTGGTAGGGCATGTCATCTGTCAATGTCCCATCTGCCCACAACTGAAATATGTCTTGTGCTGCCAAAACTTCTTGCCTCCTCCTTGATGGGGTTTTGGGCCCGTGTGAGGGGTGGGTAGGTCGCCTATAAGAAGGGGCAGACGCAGATGCTCGGGTCTCGGTGTATCTAACCCTCTTGGCCTCAGTCTCAGTCTCTAACAGCTCTAGCTCCAAACGCACCGTTGCAACTAGCAACTCCTCAAATCGGTTAGTGATCACACTGTAAACCACTGTTCGAGAGTTCAGCCGTTTTGACCGCCTAGACACCGTCTGGAGGCCAAAAATGTCAAGCCATCCCGAATTTACCCTGGACAGTCTGGCTGGGTGCCCAGGGGCGGCGGGGCTGCCGCCCTGGGGTCCTGAGGGACCGCTCTGACCGCCTTGACAGCCGCACAGGACCGTTTAGGGCGCCTAGGAGACTGTCGTCTTGAACACTTATACTAGCGTGATTTTATTTTAAATAAATTGTGAGGATTTTTTTATAAACTTATAACATTGTATCTTGATGTATCGTGATCTATTTTGGACATTTGTTTTTTATTAGTGATAGAAAATGATTCATACCCAACTTGTCCCCACGGTGACCAACACCAAATTCGCAAAAGAAAAACTCTAATTATATCAACGTTAAATTTGCATCATCGATGATAAGTTTATAGTACATGAACAAGGAGTAAACAACCTCGGATTTGCGTGTTTTTGATATCATATGACTCCCTTTAATAGTATTTGATTAATTATTTGTGTATGCATTCACATATACTAGTATTTTTTATTTTTAATCATTTAAATTTATTTATTTTATTAATGTATGCAAATAAAATAAAATGAATTTGTCCGCAGCTGTACGCCGCCTAGGCGGCCATTTTGACTGCCCAGATCGCCTAGGAGGCCCCTAGACCACCCAACGTACAGGGGACGCCCAATACTTTCTCGAATCTTGCTGTAAACTGCCACACGGTACAACCTCAAGAGTCCCTTCCGGAACTTGAGCATGTTCATCGCCGTGTTCTCCATGGTGTGAGTAGCATACCTGCCAAGATCATGGAATCTTTCATTGTATTCCAGTACCGATTTCCCATTTCGCTGAACACAACTCTCAAATTCCCACAGCTTCTGAATCATCCACGAATCGGGAATATAGTAATACCTGAATGCATCACGGAAGGCCCTCCAGTTGTATGTGCCCTGATCTCATAAACTCGGGGCAATGCTCATCCATCACGCCTCAGCACTGCCTTCTAGATAATACACCGCTACCTCCACCTTGAGGTCATTAGGTGTATCACAAGATGTCATGTTCTTCTCAACTTCCATTAACCACTCCTCCGCATTCCCAGGGCCTTTATCGCCCTTGAATATGCTAGTCCTTCGTTTGTGCATAGCTTCCTATTGTGCACTCAAACCCCGTTGAACCGTCGGTATCACCGAATCAGGGACCATCGGGGGGTCGGGTGTGACAGAGTCGATATACTCCCAGCTGGCGTCCCAGTCGACGGTCCATCCATGATGTCGCCACCATCACAGTGAGTACTCAAATGGTCTCGGTGGGTATCATATTCACCGGTATCGACTGGGAGGGTTCTAGGGTCTCCCCTAGGCCCTCGGGTGTCAGGAACATCCCCGTTGGTGCAAGCGGATCAGCATGAGAATTCTCTCGTGGCTCCCCTCATCCACATGCAGCATGGTTCTATCAGTAATAGCCTGGTTGCGCGCACGACGCATACTCTCCATATCCTATACCAATTCAAACGGTCATCCTCGCATGTGTTATCACATAATCATAGACTCAAATCCTCTACCTCTTCAAGGTTTAGCGGATAAATCTCGCTCTGATGCCAAATGTAACGAACCCCAACTTAGATAAGGTGGGCTAGGAGTTCGTTAGGGCAGTATGACCCACTGGCCATACCCGAACCCAATTAATTAACAAGAATCAAATAAAAATATAGTACAAATATCTCCCGAATTAAAACATAAGATCCGAATAAGGTTTATATATAGGGTCCAACCCGAAACAAAAAGGGAAAACGTAACAAGGCCCAAGTCAAACATAGGTCTAGGTTCTCATAACGAAGCATAATGATAAGCTATAAATCTTCGAAGTCCACAATCTTGTGCTACCAGGTTCAACGCCCCTCCGGTTCTGCAAGAAAACAAACGGGTAGATCCGTGTGCCATAAGGCTCAGTTGGTAATCAATCTTGAGGGTACTCGTAATTAGGATAAGGTTTAAATAATCCAAAAGTATAACAACACACAACCAACCAATAATATAACAACCAATTTTTATCAGATGTATAACCTTAATCACATGTTTAACTGTCGAATTTTACACCATTCTGACTTACCATCCTATATCAATTTCTGCACTTAGTCAATTAAATATTTAATGCAACCAAGTGGTCCACATTAAACACACGCAGGCACACATGACACCGTTCGCACACCATCAGGCGCTCTGGCGAGTTATAAGGCCGAAGGGTGCGAGTTCTCATCCCGAATTCTCGCCTCCACCCACCACCCTTCTCCGGTCACACTCATTCTCCTCTTCATGGGACCAAATGCAATGCCCGTGCGCCACATCCAGGACCAACTCACCTCGCCAGTCCACCAAATCACTCCTGATAATTCCGCTCCATCGGATCATGCCACGTCACTCATCCCGCTCGTGGGATCTCAGCAATTCCTCACACTATCTACACATTTCTATTCTTGGAACCTCGTGCCATAATTAATTCGAAACACTCATTTTCGTTCACTGAAATCTCGTCAGTCTCCCTCTCGAATTTGCTCGACCCGTTCGCAGAATCCTCTCACCGGCCGCCGCTCGAAGTCACTCATTTTCGCTCATGAAAATCTCTCGTCGGCCATCAATCAGAGCTAATCATTTCTGCTCACAGAAATCTCTCAACTGTCATATTCCGGCGCCACTCGCTTCCGCCTGTGAAACAGTCCACCAAAGTTACTAGTGTACTAGAACAAGCACCCAACGTCGCCATCAAGGTGGAATGTATCCATTATCCTAACAGAGAGGTGTAGGACTCCAGGTCTCGAGATCCAAAGGTTCCTTGACCTCCTGCATATCAACCCCAGCGATCTCACTGGAATTTCTACCACACTCCATAGTTGCCCCTCCAATCTAACTCCTTACTCCCCGATCAATCACTCCCAACATTCCAGCCAAATACATAAATATTCATCAACCTTCTCACAATTCGCAAACCACATAGTTTTAACAACAAAACAAGGAGCATTCAGGGGGTGGGGGGAAATCAATCTAGAGTTCAACATCAGTACTTCATCACCACATTATCACAGAAATGGAGTTCTCCGGATAGCAGGGCAATCGATTCAGGCATGTAACATAAATCTCAACACAGCCAGAGCAGATTCACACTTAGTTCATCAAATACGCACTCCCGTACCCGTATGTTTGGAACTGAGTGAGGTATGACCGTATAAATAGTTCTCAGGCTGGTCTCCGACGACCGCAAATGTCGCCACTCAACAAATCATGCTGAGAGCTCAATTCGCCGTCAGCCACCCTCTCCACAGTTCTCTCCCGCCCAAGATCGAACACCTACCGTCATTTTCTTCCGTTAAATTTTAGAGATCTCCTTTTTGCCGCAGTCAGAATGAAGGACTCAACCCTAGCCCCAACTCGTCCCCTTTTATACCCGCTCACCTCCCTCTTTTGCCTCCGTCACCGTACGGAAGGGATGAACCCTTAAATTCGTCTAAGTTCTGCTAATTCGGAAAGAGCTGTAAACCGGGGAAATGGTTAGAAGGGCCACAGATTTCTTCCCTTCCGCAAGTTAACTGAGTAATAGGATTTGGGCCTCAACTGTTTTGATTTTACTTCAGCTCAACTCCTATTTCCGTGAGTTTTTAAATGTGAATTGTGATGGGCTTAGCGGCCCATCAGTTCACAGCTCCATATCTATGACCCGAAAAATAACTAATTTAAATAATTTATCGGTTATTCGACATTTACGAAAGTTAAAATTTCGGCGTACCTTACACTCCTCCTCGAGTCCAATTAAGTAAACCTTGTTGGACTTGGACAACGACACTGATAATGCCCAATTGGACCAATTCTCATTTTGGGATCAACACTCAAGATTTTCTCGGAAACAATTACGATGACCTCGGAAACAATTGTCGAGGCCTCCTGAAATAATACTCATATTGTGCCAAGCCATTCATGGGCCCCACTCCATGGGGACAATACTCAGGAATTTTCCGGAAACATTCCCGGTCCTTAGATCGCCCGCTCTGATACCATATTAGAAAACTGACCCGGCCCCAATCTAGGCTCAAACCTCGTGTGCGAGGATGTGCGTGTAAGGTTAATTTAATAGAAATGTGAATTATCCTCATAAAAACCTTCTCCTATTCGGGAAAGGCCTCCCCCTAGACGGACTGACACTGGTAAGATTTCCGGCTGGGATGCTATTGCTATGGATTTGCCCAAGTCCACCCCTATTCGGGAAAGACCTAGGTCACCAAACGGCATTGATATTTCGATTGGGTTTTCTCTATCTAGACTCAATCTACCTAACTACGCTCACATTGTTATCTTGTTGTGGTGGATTTCAGCCCAAGACGGACGGTTATGGTGACGGTGACACAAGTTCTACAGAGATCTTATGGTTTTATAGTGAGAGAGGCTCACTTCTCTCTATGGTTTGCTCACCTGCAATTTTAAGTTAGATATAAGCAGCAACATGTCATGTCGATTAATCTCTTACTAATCATGCAACCCTAGTTTCCAGTCCCAATTCGCCCATATTCATTCATTATATTCCCAACTACCATCTGTGCAATGATCTTTCCTTTTTGCTTTGATTTTCTGAATAATCTAGGAAAAGTGGTTGCTAGATCTTTTTCGCCCACCCAATGTTCCTCACAGAATAAAATGTTACTTCCTCTTCCTGTATTGAGTTTCAACAGTTCTGGTACCAACTCTGCTGCAGTGTTTATATCCTACCACCATTGGAAGGTCTCCTCTTTTGTCTCTATTGTTTTGCATTGTCTCTTGTTGAAGTGGCTTTAGCTATCATATTTTACCTATTCTTAGGTTGTCCCCAATTTGGTGGAAGTTTCCTACCTTCTTACTTACACCTATCACATCAATTTACTTTTCTCTCAATACACCTCATCTTTCCTACATCCATATTTTCTCTCTCCAATCTATCCTCTATATTCCACAACCATACAAAAAAATTTCTACTCCTACAATTTCATCATTATTATTTTATAATTTATTTTATCTTATTATTTTATAATTTATTATTATCTTATAATTTATTTATTATCTTATAATTTATTTATTATATATATTGGGGCCCAACTTATGAAGTGGGCCCCAATATACACACGAAAGTAGGTGGAACACCTTCCACTCGCCAATTTCCATGGATATCACAACCGTAATATCCATGGAAATTGGACTTGATGGGAACCGATAAGGGGAGGGAAATTTTCCTTCCCTTGTGGGCATTCTTATATAACCATCGGTCCCATATTTGGATCTTAGTATTTTCATAAAGGGTTGTTTTTCTCTATTATTTTACTACCCCATTTACCAAGCATTGTTTGGCTAGCCCTCCTATTGGTAGAGATTTTCTCCCAACATATCTAGTGAACTTTGTTTTATTTCAGCCCAAAAGATTTTTTTTTGGCACTCTCTCTAAATTTAAGATTGACTACTTGATTTCGCCATCTTACGGTTTAACTTAAATTTTTTACTAGGCTAAAAATGAAATAAATATTTTATGTGTGAGCTTCAAAATAATCTATAATATTAATAAAATAGTGTTCAAATGAATGAGAAATTGTTCCCCAAGTTAGCACAATTGCTTGTGTGGTAATATTTTAAATACAAACAATATATATTACAATATATATCATTTATTTAATTGTATGGTAATATTCAAATACAACGATATATATGATTTAATCATAAAAATTTAAAAAATTGTTATTTTGATATCTCCATTATTAATATTATTATTATTTTTAAACATGGTGTCCATAACCCTTCTATGTACATGATTAATCTATGTAATCCAAACAAAAATGACCCCTGCACATAGATCGGGTAAAACTCCGGTCTAAACTTGCAGTTGTAAGCCCAAAGAAGTGTTTGCACGTAACAAGAATTGAACATTGAACCTCATTCTTTTTTCACAATTTTTGGTCCAAACTCCACCACTAGATCAACTAGTTAGAATTGATATCTACATTAATTAGAAGATTTACGAGCTTTAATTGTGATTTTGATATCTTCAACGTATACGAATTTGTTCAAAACTATTATTTTCTCATTAAAAATGAGTTTAGATCCCACCGAAGTGGGTAGCCTTAACCAGATGTGATACGTTTAAGCCCGAAGGCCATTCGTGTCCATGTCATGGGAGATGTCAACCATCTCTCCTTTTCATGAACACATTAATTGCGTTCATATTTATTAATAATGATGTTTTTTGGACATAATTATTTTCCTAACTAAGAAAATGGTTATTTTCAGTATAGATAGTTTTTTTATAACATATAAGAACCAATCGAGGTAGGTTAACTCAATATCCTACTGCAATAGCCTGCCAACCGCGGTAGGGAGGTAAGGCACACTTGTAAAGTCATATGTGACAGACTCGTGTTACTGAGGATAATTCAACTCATGATCTTTGAGTGTAATTATCACTCTCAGAATCATTAATTCAACCCTTCTATAAGTTACGTATAGATAGTTAGTCTAAGAAGAAATAGCTATTTCGCATTAATTGAATTCCGATTTATTAATAATGATGTTTTTTTGATATAATTTAGTCATAAGGATGTTTGTTTGGGTTTGGACTTGGATTGGATACATTGGACTTGGACAATCCATCCTCGTTGGTTAAGGTTAAGATATAGACATAGAAAAATTAAGGCTTGACGTAAGTTGTGTTTAGCAAATCTGATTGATAAGATGACTGATGACTGATAAGGTGACTGGTGACTAATAAGGTGACTGCAGACTGATAAGGTGACTGATGAGGTGACTGATGAGGTGACTGATAAGGTGGTCTGATATGATGGCCTGATAAGGTGACTGATTTGATTCGACCTGTTTCGCAAATTTACCTGATAAGGTGACTGATTTTCGTAAAATGACATAAAAGACATTATTTTATAGTATTACTGTATTGTTTAATAATATTCTATATCACAATTATAATAAAATAAAAAAATATTTTAACTTTAATAATTCTAATTTATTGTTTAAATAAATAGTTATTATTTTAAATATTAACAATAAAGTTTAGAACA
>JAOYMZ010076614.1:0-11763 GCA_025802335.1 Pinguicula primuliflora | reverse complement strand
GCTCTGCATTGCAATTCAGGGACCATACCATTCAAATATTTGGGGGTTCAAGTTGGGTTAAATCCCAGGCTGACCAGCTCTTGGAATCCAGTCATAGAAGCTCTATCCAATTGGCTCAAAGGATGGGAGAAATGCTACATATCTATGGGTGGAAGAATCACCTTGGTAAAATCAGTTTTATCTTCTATTCCATTATACTATGTATCCATATACAAGGCTCCTAATGCGATTCTGAAGAAAATGGATAGTATAATGAGCAAATTCTTATGGGGGCAACTACAAACGGCTCTAGAAAGATCTCTTGGATAAGCTGGAGAAAAATGTGTTACCCAGTGAGAAAAGGAAACCTGGGCTTCAAGTCTATAAAGCAGTTCAACCTATCCCTACTGGGCAAGTGGGGTTTCAGACTATTCATAGACTTTGGCAGTTTGTGGCAACAAGTCTTAGCCTCTCTAAATGGCCCTATCTCAATTCACAATATACAACAAGCTAGACATCACTCTATCTGGTGGCAAGACTTATCTAAGTACATCCTTTCTGCAAACTGGTTCAAGGCTAAACTGCTACGGAAAATTGGAAATGGGGAGATGACCCTATTTTGGAAAGATAAATGGCTAACTGATAAACTCCTAGCAGATGAGTACCCGGACCTATTCATGAATGCAATTGACAAGAATATCACGTTGACAGACAAGGGCTTTTTCGATTATACCTGGAGAACGTGGAGATGGAACTAGAGCTGGAACCATGACTATGCTGGCCCTGAATTAGCACAGCTAAACATCCTTCTATTCAGACTGAATCAAGCCCCATCTTGAACAAACGATCAAGATAGCTGGCATGGAGAACACAATTGTACTGCAATGCAGAAATCTATCATGAATTGATGGACAAAGAATGGGAAGATGATCCAAACAATGAGATCTTGGGCAAAATTTGGAATCACTACATACCATCCAAGATAGGAGCATTCTGTTGGCGAGCTTTACAAAACAGAATCCCCACCACAGACAACCTCATACGTCGTGGGGTTATAGCTGTGTCGATAATCTGCCCTCTTTGCAATGAGGAACCCGAGTCAACCCCCCATCTGATCTTATATTGCCGGATATCTTAAGAAATTTGGAGAAGAGTCTTCGATTGGCTCCAAATCCCGTACATCCTTCCTGACGACCCGATACTCCTCATCTCCCAACATCAAGCACTGCAATACCCTCCTCCGCTCCGCAAATTATGGCCGGCTTGTTGGCAATTCACTGTCTGGTCGATTTGGAAGGCGTGCAACTGCGCAATTTTTCACCAGGAAGAGCCGATCTCTCAAGGAATCGTAGAAGAAATCCAACGCAGACTATGGATCACGCTAAGAGTTCAAGGGATGTTGGGCCTTTCTTATGGGCTTGGTGAGTGGATCCGGGAGCCTGTAATGTGTGTAGCATGAGTAGATAAAAAAAGGGGGGCCCAAAGGCACTTGTAAATCTGTACAAACTACAAACACATGTAAATATTTACACAAAGCAATAAAACTTCCTTACCTACCAAAAAAAATAAGACTTCGAGATTCCTATAGTTTGAGCATTCGATCCTCACACAAAATACTTATCTATGAAACTTATTTGATCTGCTTTTTCTCTTGGCCCACATCAATTTTTGATCCATTACATCATTTATTAATCCCATGATATTTTGTAACACATGAATCTCGATGTTGTTTGTAAAAGAACCCTTGAACTTTCCAAGCCACTGGTTAGAGTTGCCTTCACACTTACGTTATGTTTGCAAGTTCTATTGAAAAGTTGTTTTTCGCTTTTGATGAGGGCTTTTAAAAAAGTGCTTTTACAAAGAAGTTGTAAAGTGTTTGCAGTAAGGGCATTAATGTGGCAAAAATTAAAAAAATAGTGTGATAAATTAGATATAATACGGGAAAATTTTTGGATACTTTGGTATTATCCATTTGTATATAAACAAAATTATCTTAAAAGTGAATTTTTAAATATTTATAAAATTATCACTGCCTTAAGCCTCGCAGAAGCTACTCCAAGGGAGCTTTTCGGCTTTTGGACTTTTGGGAGATTTTCCAACGCCAGTTCACCGCCAAAAGCCGAAATCGCAAAAAGTGTAAAAAGAACTTCTGCAATTTAAAGCCAAAAACGTATTTTTAAAAGAACTTACAAACAATGCATTACAAGTTACACTTATGAATGCCGACGGGTTAATGGTTGGTATGCCGAATTTGATACCTATATCAAATTCGACAAGTATTGGTGTCTTACATTGTCTGTGTCAGATTCCGATCAACGAATTCATCGAAATCCAAGCAACGAAATTTTAATACAAATCCCAAATCCAGCACAAAACATTGCAAAACTATAAGGGTATCCAACCTTAAAAGTTGTGAAAAGCAAGTGGACTCAAAAATCAATATACAAATCTAATTTTGTTTAATAAAAATGATTGAAAATGGCAATACAGACATATATTGCGTCTGCCAATTAGAGGTCACCAGACGGGCGGGTCAGGCTGATCTGCCCTATTTTATACAGGTTGGCGGGCAGAGTTTCGAAACATAACCTACCTGTTATATAAATGTGAGTCGATTCAGGCTAGACTGTTTACAAAATGGGCTAGGCCAACCCAACTTGCCAAAAAATTGGGATGGCTCCCAACCTGTTTAGGGTTTAGGATTAGTCCGTTTTTTGCGGTAATTATGGATGTACTCTCTCAGGATCTACAGAATGAAGTACCATGGTGTATGTTGTTTGCGTATGATATTGTCTTAGTGCCTGAGACGAAAGAGGAGGTCAATGTCCAGTTGGAGCGTTAGAGAGAGAGATTGGAGGCTAAGGGTCTCCAATTGAGTCGCTTAAAGACGGAGTATGTAGCATGCAGTTTTGCCAATGAAACAGAGGAAAGTAGAATGAAAGTTATGATTGCGAACCAGATCCTCCAACAGAAAGATAGTTTCAAATATCTAGGATTCATCATACAAAAAGATGAATGTGTGGAAGGCGACGTTATCCATTGCCTCAAGGTCGAATGGATGAAATGATGGTTGGCTACTGGAGTGTTATGCGATAAAAATATCTCACTCAAGTTAAAGGAAAAATTTTATAGAACAGTTATAAGATCGACAATGTTTTTGCGAACCAGACCCTCCAATAGAAAGATAGTTTCAAATATCTATGATTCATCATACAAAAGGATGAATGTCTGGAAGGCGACGTTATCCATCGCCCCAAGGTCGAATGGATGAAATGATGGTTGGCTACTGGAGTGTTATGCGATAAAAATGTCGCACTCAAGTTAAAGGAAAAATTTTATAGAACGGTTATAAGATCGACAATATTTTATGGGTCAGAGCGTTGGGCTATGAGTCTTTCACATGTGCAGAAATTTGAAGTGACGGAGATGCGGATGCTAAGGTGGATGTGTGGCCACACGAGATTAGACAAGATTCCAAATGGGGTCTTTAAAGATACACTAGGTGTCACATCTATAACTGTCACACTGAGGGAGGGAAGGATATGATGGTTTAGACATGTACGCAGAATGAGTTTGGACGAGCCAGTCAGGAAAGTCGAAGGATTACAAATCAAAGAACGATGAGGGCGGAGGAGACCTAAGAGGACATGGAATGAGCAGATTCGGTTAGATCTAGTAGGATTAAATCTCTCCGAGGACATGACCTCTGATAGGACGAGTTGGAGATGACATATTACAATTAGAGATACATAAGACTATATATAGTAGTTATTTGCTTATTGACATCTAGAATGATAGGAATAAGTGAGACATACTAGTGGATAGGTTGCATATTTTTTTTGGATAACCATGGTATCCGGAACCATTTTTGGTCCGACTAATCCATGGGATCCATGCAAAGTGACCCCTTCACATGAATCGGATAAGTCTCGGGCCTTCGGCCCGCGGTCGTAGCCCCAAAGTGTTTTTTGCACCCAGTGGAAATTGAACCTGAGACCTCATTCCTCTTTGGAGATTTAAGTCTCAGGCCTCCACTACTAGGCCAACCCCTTGGGGTTGGATAGGTTGCATATAATTGTATTTAATCATTTAAGCGTAGAATTCAGTTATTTAGTTTATTCATTATTTGTGTCGGAATTTATTTTGTCGGTATGCTTGTAGTGCATGGTTGAGGTAAGTAGTTATTTTAGTTATATTTGTTTCTCCTTTATTATTATTATTATTATTATTCATTTTTATTTTTTTATATTTTTTTTTTGAGGTGGGGGTCTCCACGGAAATAATTTTCTTATCTTTTTGATGGGTGAGGATATGATTGCGTACATCCAAACCTCCCCAGACCCTGTCTAAGGGTGGGATTTACTGGGTATGTTTGGTTTGGTTTGGTTTGGTTTTCCCAACCAGCACGAGTTTTGATAGGCCAACCTGTTTGACATGTTCTGTATTATTTTATTATGTTTAACTTACTTTAAAAAAATTGAAATAAATATTGAATAAAAATAATTTCTTAAAATGATGCATAAAAAATAAATTGTAGAACAACTAAATTCATTGACAACCTATAAAAACACTTGTATAATTTCATATAAATCAGGGAAAAGTTTTGTTCATTGATAAGCGCAACTTTCTTTTAGTTTAGTTTATTATTCAACAAAGAAAAGTTTCTTCATTTACTTCGTACACGAGTCATGAGGAGAAAAACTTACCAGGGCAATGGCGGAAACGAATGTTGTGTCACAGACACAAAGATGAGGATAAAATAGAAATAAACGGCTGATAGGTCGATGAGTTTGGTTTGTTTTGAGTTTTGACCTAATTAGTTTTTATTACATTATATTATTAAATTTTAAAAAAATAAAAAATAAAAACTGGTTGGGCAGGCCAACCTGTTAACCTGCCGTGCTGGGAATCTTAACCTAGTCCAATCTGTTTTTAAATACTGGTCAGTCTGACTCATTTTCAATACAGGTCAGCCTGGCCTGACCCATTTTTAAACCGGCCAGGTCAACCCAATCCTGCATATTTTGCAGGCGGGCTAGGTCGGACCTGTTTAACCTGCTCTGTTTGGTGACCTCTACTGCCAGTGGAAGAAAACACGTGATTGAAAACTCTCAAATTAAGGGTGTGAATGCAAGTTCCCCTCAATTGTTACCAAAAACAACGGGAGATTAATGAATAATGTATCTTGTTACGCAATTACTCAATTTGGATTAAGATACGCGTCCTAGTCTATTCATCTAGATAGAGTGGGAGAACACCCAAAGAGGAAGACACAATGCGTTTTTATTGTTCCCGCACCTAAAAGAGCTATGAATGTTATATTTTACTTTTTTAATCAAATTGAATAATATATTATTATTTTAATAAATTTTTCATCTTTATGACGTTCAATCTTAAATATTCGTTCAATAGCATATCATTTGTCGAAATAGAGACCACCATAATTATTAGTGTGTCGTGTGCTTCAATTTGACATGCAACATCATATAATTTTGATTTATTTATTATTTAATTATTTTGTTTGATAGGTATTTTAAGAGTAACATACTTAACCCTAGTTTAAACGGTATGTTACGAGTGCCAAAATATTTTCTAAAATCTCGCGTTGAAACCTTTCTGGAACTAGTCATAAATTCTGGTTTCGGCGGCTTAATTGCCAAAAAAACTAAAACCTATTAAATAAGCATTTTAAGAGCAACAAATTTAACCGTAACCTTAAATGGTGTGTTACGAGTGCTAAAATAAAAGTTTTGGAATTATCGTATCAAAATCATAGATTCTTGTTTCTGCGGCTTCGCCATCAAAAAATTAAAACTTTATTAAATAAGTATTTTAAGATCAACAAACTTAACACTAACCTTAAACGGTATGTTACGAGTGCTAAAATAGATGTTTTGGAATTATCGTATCAAAATCATAGATCCTGGTTTCGGCGGCTTCACCACAAAAAAATTAATACCTTATTAAATGTTCTCCCTATCCTATAAACCCTAAAAATATCAACTCTAAACTATATAATCGTACAATTTTATCAATATTATAAAATTTTACGAAACAGAAATTAAAAACTCTTATTTAAGACGCTTTAACCCTAAATTAGAGTTATCGCTAATTTAATGACAACCATGTTTCAATTTTATTAATAAAATAGTGTTTTCCCACTCTGGACAAATAGAGTAGGACGCGTCTCATTTTGTACCAATAATCTATTTTATTATGTCTTAAAGCCCACTATACATGACACAAACATCTATCTTCTTCAATTATTCTATTTACTTGCATTAACTATCCTACAGAATTATTTATCCTAAACAAACCGTCCTATAACCTACCCAAAAAAAAAAAAAAAACCGTCATATATAATTAGATATAATTCACCTCAATCTATGGCATAAGTTCAAGTTAAAGGAAAGTCTGGTACCTGGGAGAGTGTAGAGGATTTGAGACGAATACAGTTGCACTGCATAGCTCGGAATCATTGATATCAGAGCTCCCGGAGAAGATGTGATTGTCTGTAGATGAGATGTCGCGAAGAAGGAGACAGATTTTTCCCCAAATTGAAACAGATTGTATAGATTGCGAAATTTGTAAACTGTAAATAATTTTTACAAGTAAATAAATAAATACTTGTTACCTATAAAAAAAACCGTCCTATAAAATACATGCACCTCTAACCTCTTGTTTTTTATATGTGAATTGATTATATGATTCTTGCAAATATTAATTATGAGCTTTATGTACTCAACACTTGAACTAGCAGTAGATATGCTACTTGATGAGTCACCACCACTGCGACGCAAAAGCCCAATCGTCAATATGATGATTACGAGCTATACAAACCATGGTGTGGTCAGAAGGGAATTCATTGTCTTTTGGATTATTTTCTATTTGAATTAAGTTTATAATGTTCTTTGAGATTATGAATGAAATTTATTGTTCTCTCTTGGTAAATTCTCCAAATCATTCTTCCTCCCCGTTTTTCCTTTCCTCACGGCCTTCAAGTCTGGTGATAAGTTCATCATCATAAGTGATTACAAAAATGCTAACCGAAATCATTTCTAAACTTTTGTACTTTTTATTTTGGACATTGGCTTGTATGTTTATTTTAATTATTTAACTATAGTGACAATAAATAAATAAATTCCAAATTGTCAACTGTATTAAATTGATCACTTGTGTTGCACCTATTTAATGCATGTGGAAGATGTTCAAAGTCCAAAACTCCTGTCCATGTCCTATCAGTATGAGTCCAACCCCTCAATATATTTATATATTTGTGTACCCATTTTTCCTCAAAGCAGAGCCACTCAAGCGTAGGAGAAGGAAAAAATGGCGAAGAAGATCAAGGAAGCAAGCTTGGAAATAGAGCAGAATACTGAACCTGCAACAAGCAACAGTGGTGATGGAACTGAGATCAAATACAGAGGAATCAAGACCATGCCTTTCATCATTGGTAAAACGCCTGTAAATATCTAAAAAAAATTCTATTGAAACTCCTCCTGATTCTGTTTTTGTTGTTGATGAAAGGGAATGAGACTTTTGAGAAGCTTGGAGCAATTGGCACTCTATCCAACCTGCAGATATACTTGACCACAGTTTTCAACATGAAGCGCATCTCCGCAACAACGCTTCTTAATGTCTTCAACGGCACCACAAACCTGGCGACTTTAGTCGGAGCTTATCTTTCCGATACATACTTCGGCCGGTACAAGACTTTAGGCTTCGGATCAATCGCATCATTACTGGTATGTGTTTCTACACAAATAGGTGATGTGAAAAGTTCTCCAGCCTTTCAGGAGCCGAAATTAATTTTAGACTCAGGATAGTGAATTCAATCTTTTAACGTCTTTGATTTTCATTGCCGGAGCTCAAATCCAGTCTGGGTTTCTGAGACAAGATCGAATTTTTTTCACTCCCAGTAACAAAATTCCAATGATATGTGCAGGGTTTGTTAGTGGTGAACCTGACAGCTGTATTCAAGGTTCTTCACCCTGCCCATTGTTCGCCGGACTCCACCGCATGCTCCGGCCCGAGCCCGTCGCAAATGGCGTTTCTTATATTTGGATTCTTTCTGATGGTCATCGGGGCCGGTGGGATCAGGCCGTGTAACTTGGCCTTCGGGGCCGATCAATTCGATCCCAGCACGGATTCCGGCAAGAGGGGGATCGACAGCTTCTTCAATTGGTACTATTTCACGGTCACCCTGGCGACATTAATCTCGATAACCCTCGTCGTCTACGTGCAGTCCAATGTGAGCTGGTCGATTGGATTGGCGATCCCGGTGATCTTTATGTTTTTATCGTGTTTTCTCTACTTCATCGCTTCGAGAATGTATGTGAAAGTGCTGCCGGAAGGAAGCCCGATCACGAGCCTTGTCCAGGTGGCGGTGGTCGCCGGAAAGAAGAGACGGATGAAATTGCCGGAGCAGCCGTGGGTCAGCCTGTTCAATTATACGCCGATCAAGTCGATCAACTCCAGACTGGCGTACACGGAACAATTTAATTTCTTGGGTAAAGCCGCCATTATCACCGGCGATGACAAGTTCAATCCCGACGGCTCCCCTGCAGATCCATGGAATCTGTGCAGCATTCAGCAGGTGGAAGAAGCGAAATGCGTCCTCCGTGTAATTCCCATTTCCCTCACAGCAATTATATACCACATCGGGGTACAGCAGCAGTACATAGTTTTCCAGGCCCTTCAGTCCGACAGGCATCTCGGGCGGTCCAAATTCCAAATCCCGGCGGCTTCCTACGGCGTCTTCGCCATGATGACGCTCGCGTTGTGGGTCCCGATATACGACCGCCTCGTCATGCCGTACGCGCGGCGGATCAGCCGCGGCGGGCGGGGCATCACCGTGCTCCAGCGCCTCGGTTTCGGCCTGTTCATCGTCATTGTGGAGTCCGTGGTGGGGGCGGTGGTTGAAGAACGACGGAAGGGATTGGCGGTGGCGAAGGGCGGCGCGGTCTCCCCGATGTCCGCGCTGTGGCTGATTCCTCAGCTGGCCCTGGGCGGGTTCGCGGAGGCGTTTTATGCCATCGGGCAGCTGGAGTTCTATTACAAGCAGTTCCCGGAGAATATGAGGAGCGTTGCCGGAGCATTTTTCTTCTGCGGTAGCGCGGTGTCGAGCTATGCGTATAGCTTGTTGATCTCGTTGGTGCATCGCCTGACGGAGAAAAACTCCTCCGGCAACTGGCTGCCGGAGGATCTCAACAAGGGGAGGCTGGATTATTTCTATTACCTTGTGGGAGTTTTGTGTGCTGTGAACTTTTTGTATTTTCTTGTGTGCGCCAATTGGTATAGGTACAAAGGAACAGAGGAAAACAGGAACAATGTGGAAATGGATTCCAACAAACTCAACCATCATTCTGCCTGAGATAGATTTTTGTAACTCCTAGTTGTTTTGAACCTGTGAGTGATATATACATATGTTTCACAGTGAATGAACAAACACTATATAAGCAAAGAAATCTTCCTGCTGGGCATAACAACAAAGACTTCATGGTATAACATCTGGATTTGGAACATGAGAATCACATATGCAAGACAAAGTACTAACAGAACACGAAGGGCAAAAATGTTCCTTGTTGTACATAGTCGTACGAATTTACTCTTCAAACAGATGCAAGCTCTTACGGTGTTATGCCTGCTGGATCGTGTATAGATCGAGGCCCTTCAGCCTCACCTCTGGGCTCTGATTCAACATGACGTTTGAGCGTGTAAAGCTCTTTTAGCCTGCGCCATCTGTCACGAAAAGTACAAAGTAATCGTTCGAACCTCTGTTCGAGAAGGCGGTCGCCTTGCCTGCCTAGGCGCCGTTTAGGCACTAGGCGGTCACCCTCCGCCCTGCCCGAATACCGCCTAATCAACCGTTTATGGGTGCTTGCTTAGGCGCATTGGTTAAGTTCGAAAAGTGGAATGTGGGTATCCAGAATCTAACTAGGCCAATTAATTTCTACAATCGATGATATAACTCATTTAGGTGTTCAAGAGAGTTTAAAATGGGAAGTGGCACAAGGTAGATTACAGTGAATGGAAGTCCAGCAGGAGAATTTAAAATGGAAAGAGGCATAAGGCAGGGAGATTCATTGTCACCTATGTTATTTGAAATAGCTTCGGAAGGGCTTAACAGATTAATTGGAGAGGCAGTAGGAAGAGGAGAACTAGGAGGGTATGTAATAGGAGATGAAGCTGTGTTGGTAACGCATCAGCTATTTTCTGATGATACGTTACTATTTGGAAATGGATCAATCCAAGACATGAGGACTTACAAAAGGATACTAAAAATATTTGGATTTCTATTTGGATTAAAGGTCAACTTTAAGAAAAGCTTGCTATACACTGTAGGGCTCTCGAAGGAAGAAGCTGAACAGCAAGCAATTATACTACAGTGTTCAGTAGGGAAAATTTCATTCAAGTACTTAGGAAATGAAGTAGGAGCAAATCCTAAGAGGTGTAGCACTTGGAAAACAATCCTGAAGATAATGGAGAAATGATTTAAAGGATGGGATAAGAGATTCCTCCCCTACGGAGGCAGAGTTACCCTCATAAAAGCAATATTAACTTCGGTACCACTTTACTACCTATCTCTGTATAAAGCACCTAAGCAAATCCTAAAACAGAGGACTAGCTTGCAAAGAAGGTTTTTATGGGGAAAAGGAAAGGAGGAAGAAGGAAAATATCATGAATAAAATGGAATACTATATTCTATCCGAAGGCAGGAGGAGGATTAGGAATAAAGAACATGGAAAAGTTCAACTTAGCCCTATTAGGAATATGGGCAAGTAAGACAGCAATGGGGGAGGCGGGTTATGATATATAGCACTCCTATGGTGCACACTTATCACACTCCGGCCATGTGGCAGGAGTTCATTGGTGTGGCAGGTGAGTGTTATTTTTAACACTTTATTGGGTCCGCTGACATAATTAATGAATGGTTGCCACGTGTAAAGAGTGTGATAAGAATGTAGAATGAAGAGTGTGATTTATCAAAATTCGGGGGAGGCACCTATGTGGAAGAGAATATTGAAGTCTAGGTATGGAAATATCACGATGAATGAGGCACAGAGTAAGGTGAAAAATAAGCAAACAAAGGCATTACAGTGGTGGCAGGATTTATCCAAGTATGTATACGCCTATGAAGCACGTACACAGCTCCTCCTCCTCCGCTGTACCCGTATCCGGTTCGTATCAGATACGGATACGCATCGGATATGTTCGATACGTATGAAAATACGTATTGGGCCGTATCTGTAATTTTAGAAAATTACAGATACGGTCCGGATATGACCGTATCGGTACAGATTCGACCGTATCCGCGTATCTTGAGGGATGGAGGCAGAGGACGGTGGGGTGGAGGCGGAGGACCGCAACGATGGTGGCGGAGGAACTGTGGTTGGTGGCAGAGGAACTGTGGTTGGTGGCGGAGGAACTGTGGGGTGCAGGGTGTGCGGGAACCTTCGAGGCGCACGATGTATGTACAGGTTGTGAGATCTATTCAATTTTGAACAGGATAAAGACAAGTGACGTGTCTTCATTTAATATTATTATTATTTTTGAATTAATCACATGCATTAAATTTAATCAAATGAAGGGCCCAGATTTGAGGGGTAAAGTGTGTGATAAATTGAGGGGTGAGGAACCTGTCCCTTTATCTTATATATTTTTTGTGTTGTGACATTATATTTCTTTCGATAAATTTTTTTATATTTATTATTTAGTCCTTATATTTTTAATATTTACATATATGGTCCCGCACCCGTATCCTATATTTTTCATAAAACCTCG
>JAOYMZ010076603.1:0-11763 GCA_025802335.1 Pinguicula primuliflora | reverse complement strand
TGATTCTAGTCCCATTATTTAAAAACAGGCAGATAGAACCATTCCCTTCTATTTTACATGCATGGTCATTACCCATAATAGCTAGTCCATTTTTACTCCTATCCAGGCATTCAAACCATTCTAGACGTGGTGACATGTGATAAGTGCAACCAGAGTCAGGTACCCACTCACTTAAAATACCAGAATCAGACACATTCAGAACAAAGTCAACAACCTTTTCATTTTCAAAAACAGTTTCAATTTTATCTTCTAACTCTGTTTTTTCAAAATAAGTCACAGTTTTTTCAAAATCAGAAACAGTTTGATCAATCACAGAATCCTGGACTGAAATAAATTCACTGAACCTATCACATTCTGACAAGAAATCATCTAGATCCTGGTTATCAATTTCAGATTCAGTATCAGGCAAGGTTTCAGTTACAGCTTTATGCACGCAATCATCATCTACTAGAAAAATAGAATCATACACAACTTGACCATTTGAGACAGTACCCATAGCATTACTTTGTCCTAAACTGTTTAAGTTCTGATTCTGAACATTTTGAAACATAGACATATCAACGTTGTCAGCTTGATTTACATTATGATCTAAAACAGAATTTGAAGCAATTTGAGAAGTTATATTACCATTTCTAAAATTACCCATACTGTTTTGATTTGGATATTCAGAAACAAACAAAGTATTAGAAGTGTTATTTTATTCCAGACCTCTACTAAGGTTCAAATTACTCAACTGATCCTGTTGAAATTTCAAGGTCCTATTATAATTGAAACAGTTACTCAAAACATGTCCAGGTTTGTTACAAAAATTACACCTTGATTGGTTTGAGTTTTGATCTCTGTTATTGTTCTGAAAATTCCTAGAACCATGAAAACCAGAATTTCTATCACATTGAGAGTTCTGTAAGTTCCTGTTGTTGCCAAAGTTTGAAGATTTGTTTGAATTATTTCTGTGATTCTGAGTTTCAGACTTAGACACAACCTGCCTAGAGTTTTCAGATTCAACTTTAGACTCTTCCTTAGCAAATAGAACACTTGAAACACGTTTGGAATTTTTCAGTTCAAGTTCCCTAGATTTCAATCCACTAATGATGACTTCTAGCTTAGGAACACAACCAGAATATTGAAGTGCATTCTTAACAACCAGGTAATCATCATTCACAGAATTGAGTAGAAGCATAGCAATTGATCCCTCATCTAAAGCATGCTAACTACCTTTCAAAAGTTGAGACAGTTTAAAGAACTCATCCAGATTTTCTTCAATATTCTTTTCTGAATCCATTTTGAAAGAAAACAGTAAACCCTTAACTAACATCAGATTTGCAGGCGCTTTAGAATAAAAAAACTCATGCAATTTTTTCCAAATTTCTAGAGGATCCTCTGACCCATCTAATTTTCGAATGACAGAATCAGATAAGTTCAAAATCAGTATATTCAAAGCTTCTTCTCTATTTTCATCTACTTTAGAGGTAAGTGTTTCAGGCCAGTTTTTAATAGGTTTCAAAGTATAATGCACTTTATAATGTGA
This sequence comes from Pinguicula primuliflora, assembly GCA_025802335.1. Taxonomy (NCBI): domain Eukaryota; kingdom Viridiplantae; phylum Streptophyta; class Magnoliopsida; order Lamiales; family Lentibulariaceae; genus Pinguicula; species Pinguicula primuliflora. Next base: position 10,235 of record JAOYMZ010076603.1, on the reverse strand, counting down.
CAGAACAAATTTCATGCGTCTAGCCTAGGTAACAAAATCACCCTTCCCATCAAACTGAGCAATTTCAACACAGGTACTCATATTCATTGATCACAGACACAACAAAGTCACAGAATGAGTACTCGTGTGCTGAGCTTTTCAAATTCTCACAAGGAGCATATAGGAGAAAATTTAGAATATGGCTTATTTCAGCCTTGTAACTCTTTATAAGAGTTCAACAGTCAAAAACTCTAAAGGTAGCCTAATCTGGACTCTATTCGCAAGCAAGGGACTTACCCACAGAGATCCTCAAGGGTTCTCTTCACAGGGCTCCTCTCTAAACCACTAGAAGCACTCAAAAATAGTAACAGGCAGGGCTCACGGGCCAAAGCAGTAAACAAGTATGCTCACAGGTCAGGCAATATCAAATATTGCTAACGGGCCAAAGCAGTAAATAAATCACCTCTAGCACACAGACCCACCTCAAGTTCACAGGTCCACGTTAAGGATGCAGTAAGAGCTAACAGAAGACTTACTAGGAGCCGTGTGTATAGGCTCCAATTCAAAAGGGTAATTTGAGGAAGGTCTGTTGTCTGGAGGCTATTTTTTCCTTCCCTGTTTTTTTTCTTTTTGTTTTATTTTTCCTTTTTTCGGACTTTTCTAGCTTCCCTGTCCTTCAGTAAGCAACAATACCAATAGAGAGTATACAAACAGATAGCAGACAATCTCAAGTATTTCAGACAGTATCAGACCAGAGTAATGCAAACAGATTCTGAATTAAGCACAGTGGAATTTCTTTGTAGCATGAAATCTTTGAAAACCTATTCAAAAATCACAGTTTCAAGGATTTTTCAGTAAAATGTGACAGTTTTTTGAAAACAAGGCATTTTTCAAAAAACCTAAGCAGATAATCACAGCTTGTCCAGTGACAGAGAGTATGCTAACTACACATGCAGTTCAATTTCAGCAGTGTACGACAAAAGAGCCAACAATTCAGTATCTCAAGATCAGTTTTAACAGCAGATCTAACAATATTGCATGCGAATCACACATCCAAAGAGAAATATTGTGTGCAAGCCTGAATAACCAACGAATTCACAGTAAATCCAATGATAATCTCAATAGTATACACCGAATGTAGGTAGATCACAACATAACCAACAGATTTTCAAGTAATTCAGGAAGACACTGAATTTCAGAGTAGCTACGAAAAACGACCGATTAAAATTTAAATCGACCGGTTAATCACTTAGATCTGAACGATTAACACACATGCAAGCCAAACTCGGCAGATTTGAGCGGTTTGAGCGGTAACCTCGCTCCGATACCACTTTTAGGTTACAGGACCTTGCTCAAACCCTGCGTAAACACAAAGAGATACTTAAGTCAGTTGATATCGCAGTAAAATCGAAAGTAAAACTCTCAAAATCGAAAACAGAAAACACAAAGATTCCTGTTTTTGTGAAATGTGTGTAGATTCGTCGCAGGAACGCAACGTAGAACTCAAGAACAATTCGAAAACGTAGCCATCAGTGTCGGGCCGGGAGTGACAACTCGCCAACAGCTCTGAAAATCTTAATCAATCGATTCAAAAGAGAGGTAACGAAGAGAGGATCACAAATCCGATGAGAAAGATGGATAAAGATCGGTATACAGGAGCCAAATGTCGATCAAAGTGATCAAGAAACTAGGGTTTTGAGAGATACAACCGTGAGAGAGATAACACGAGAGAGATGCGAGTGTAAATAGTGAGGTGAAAAAGTTTAAGTGTCGTATATATACCACTATCCAGAAAGTTCGAAGGAAACGGACGGAAAGCGGGCCTTAGATACAAGAATAGGGCCAAAACAAAAAATGTAAACACATATATTGACGAGCCAAGTAACCGAGCCGAAGACACGTAAGTATAGGATACGAGAAATGGGCTGGAGTCTGGGCCAAGTAGTTGAAATTAGGTAATAATTCGGACAAAAAATTATAAGAGGAGATAGGAGGATATGGGCCAACCTAAAAACAGGCCCACGAACAAGATCATGCCTAGAACCAAAAAACCAAAACTAATGTACCGAAAAAACCGAGGCTTTGAGGTCAACTTAGATGTATTCCGAGCATATGAATTTCAACCTCCAAGTTACATTGTACACAACCCGGTTGACAATCCAATTGAGTCATCATAAATCCGAGAATTTAGGCTCATAAAATTCTTACATCATCCGGCTATTAATCGAATTCGGGACGCGCACGGGTGAATTAAACATAAAACACAATACGGTTAAAGATGCAATAAGGTCATGTGCCCAAAATTCTTACAATTCCAAAAACATTATAATTTTTTTTCATCCAGGGCAATTTATGAGCAGAAGGGATGATTAGATAAGCTTTCTACACATAGTTAGATATTTTTAAATGCTTTAATGTATGTTGTGAAGTGTTGCATTATGTATTGATTTTCGTCATAATTATAAGAGGAATGTTTTAAAGCACTCGTCATTAATATTTCACATGATACAATTGAATATATAATTAGAAAGAGATAATTGCATAAATCATTTATAATATCAATACAAAACAATAAATAATGAAAAATAGATAAATAAATGATATCTTTAATATAGATAGAAATCAACAACTAAATTGTAATTAGTTATCAATAAAACAAATTACACATGCCGCAAGAAAATGAATGGCACAAGCCCCAATAAATCTCTCTCTCGTCTTCTTCTTCTTCCCTCTTCTTCTCCTCTGCAAATTTTATAAAATTTCAACCTTCTTTACAAATTTAAAAAAAATTGGTTTTTTTACCCCTCGCTCAGGCACCCCCATGCATCCGTCCCTGCACACAACACAATACATCATTTTAGATAAATGAGTGTGTATGTATACTGTACAACGAGTTTTTTTCAGGTGCCGAACGTATATTGCCGAATTTATCATACAGTGCCGAAATCTAATACTGGTCGTTGGATCTGTGTCTGAACGACCGAGATCGTTTTACTTAGATTTCAGCACTGTATCAATTTTTCAGCACCGTAACTTCGGCACTTGAAAAAAATTGACCGTACAACCTCTGTAACTGATGCCAAGCATTGGGAATTGATTGAGAACACACAAAGCGAAAAATGCATTTTCATTTGCCATTTCATCATCTTGAGAGTAAGATCATACAACGAAATACAAGCTAAGAGAGTATAAATGGACAAACTCGCTTTGTTCATGGAAAGACGCGTAGTCTATGAAAAGAGTACACGCGCAGTCTATGAAAAGGCTACACGCGTAGTGTTTTATTTTATTTTTTTGGATAAGTATTAAAATAATAAGTATTTGAAATATTAGTTTAGGGATTTTGAATTTAGGGTAAGGGCCCGACTGAGATATCCGGGTTAACCACGAATGTATCTTGATTTTGTCGACTAATGAGTTATTTCCGACTTTGCTATTCGTGTATTTAATTATGGCTAAAATATATATTAAAAAAACTCTAATTACTCTATTTGACAAGCTAAGAGAGTATAAATGGACAAACATGCGTGTGAATACATTAGTTTTTATCGGGTGCTATAACTGCTAATGCACTTGTGGGATTCGAGACAATATTTTCAAGTAGATTAGAAATAAAGAGACTTCATTACATATCTCGTAAGAGCAACTTGTCTTGGATGTGAATCAATCATACATTGTTCGTCACACGGTTTATATACGTGTTAAACGAAATTTAAACTGTGTAAAAGTGATGAATTATATACCACAATTATGAGTCCATGCGTTACTTACACGAAATTTAGATTATGTTTAGTGTTATTTCTTAGGGTCCGACTGCATTATCCGGATTTACCACGTATAGTTGCGGGCCTGTCGATTACTTTGTTTGTTTAATAGTTTAGGGCCCGACTGAGGTAACGGGAATTACCATGTATAGTCGAACTCGTACCATCAGACGTGGATAGAACCATAGATTACATGATAATTGGAGCACGAATGATTCTTCTGGGATAACAACGACTGGTCGCGGTCTTGTCAATCACTTTGTTTGTTAGGGCCCAACTGCATTATCCGGGTTTACCACGTATGTTGTGCTTAATACAGTATAGTTGAAGCATGAAGATCTCTTCCGAGATAACCACGATGGGTCGTAGTGTTGTCGATCGCTTTGTTTATTTAATAGTTTGAGCACGAATGTTTCGTCACCACGATGGATCGCGATCGTGTCGATTGCTTTATTTGTTTAATTGTTTAGTGCCCAACTGAGGTAACTGGAATTACCACGTATAGCCGAGCTCGTACTGTCAGACGTGGATAGAATCATGGATTACAGGATAATTGGAGCACGAATGACTCATCCGGGATAACAACGACAGGTCGTGGTCTTGTCGATCGCTTGATGCTTTATTTGTTTAATAGTTTATGGCCCGACTGCATTATCCGGGCATATCACGTATGTTGTGCTTAATACAGTATAGTAAGAGCATGAAGGTCTTTTCCAGAATAATCACGATGGGTTGTGGTCCTGTCGATCGCTTTGTTTATTTAATAGTTGGAGCATGAATGTCTCTTCATCACGACGGGTCGCGGTCCTATCGATTGCTTTATTTGTTTAATAGTTTAAGACCCGACTCGGGATTACCACGTATAGTCAAGCTGGTACCCTCAGACGTGGATTGAACCATGGATTACAGTATATTTGGAGCACGAATGTTCCGGGATATCCACGACAGTCCGAGGTCAGGAGGGTTGTTCTTGTTAATTGTTAAATGCTTATTGCCCGACGGTGTGTCTGGGTCTACCACGTGTAGTCGTGCCCTTCCCATCCGATGTGAATAGAACATTCAACAATAGATTATGTGCTTTCACGTAAGTTCCCGCTTCACTCGTAGGCCGCGTTAAACCCGACATATTGGAAATGCTGAATTACATTATAGAACATGATTACGCTAATGAGTAGATTATGATTAAGCAATGAATATAACTGAATTCACAATTACATGAAAGAAATGAATGCAACTGAATCCTTATTCTCAAGTTTCAATTAAATGTTCAGCAAATGAAAAATTGGAAAGGGTACGATACGAACAGTAGGCTGCTGCCCTCACTCCCGCCATCCACTTGTTGTTTCATTTTCCTTATCAACACATCCCATGCTGCATGTCTTCACATAATGCCCGAGGATACCGCATTTCTGGCAGCGATTCTTTTGCTTCATTCTTGTTTCGCCTTCCGCTGTAGAATGCGGAGAAGTTGGCCTTCCTCTCTTCTTGCCATGAACCTTTGGGGGAGGAAAAAGTGTATTTATGGGAACGACATGGAGATGTATGCCGCAACATGCTTCCTCATTATGCACCTATTTGTAGTCCGGCACCGGCGAGTTAAGACTATGTGATCCCGTATTGGATCCATTTGCTGCTGCAAACGCATCAACACAAGGTAACTTGGCATGAATGTTCATCACGACTTCTGTCTCGTTGACGTTGAGCTTACGTGCAACCAGTTCATTAGCATTGGTCACATGCGTTGCCACATCGAATGTCGTGGACTCATGTCTCGGCATAACCATAGAGTCAGCCTGCGTGCCATCTTGGTTCAGGGTCTCAAACGCGCATTCTGCCACTCCCTCTGGATGCAAAACAACTTTCCAGATGTGTCTCGTTGAATCCTCATTCTCACGTTGGCTTAAAAATCCCACAACATCGCTGTAATCATGCAGGAAAATGGTAGACTCTGCATGGTCGAACTTCATTTTGGGATTGTACTGCAAAACTAAATATATTGTATCTCTAATAAGACTATATCTAGTGTTAATGAAATCTAATAAAGATGCGAACGATAGGTTCTTCTCGATTTGAACAACTCTCAAACTATAGTTGACGTCTGTTCTTATAAGCTCTGGAAGGTCCTTTACTTCATCAAGATTTACAATCTTATAAAATAAAGTCAGCTTCATCTGTAAATAATAGATAACTGAGTTACTCGACCAAGCACGTTAATCATGACTATAAGGTGTCGGGTGACCAAATGCAGGCCGCGGCCTGTATTCTTTACCACAAATTGATTGAATTAAGCCAACAAATGAATATTCGGATCACGGAATTGAAATTCTCACACAAAAATGCATGACCCATACCGAGAACTAAATAATCGCGTCCATAAATCAGCTAGAATTCAGAATCAAACGCACCTTTAAAAATGGAACACGAATTAGATCAAGAAGTCGAGTTACTCGACCAAGCACGGTAATCATGACTACAAGGTGTCGGGTGACCGAACGTCGGCCGCGGCATATATTCTTGACCACAAATCGACTGAATTAACCCAGAGAATGAACGTTCGGATCATAGAATTGAAATTCTCACACCAAAATGCATAACACATACCGAGAACTAAATAATCATGTCCATAAATCAGCTAGAATTTCGAATCAAACGTACCTTCAAAAGTGGAACACGGATTAGATCTACCTCATTCGCGCTGCGCTTGTTGATGCCCTCGGTCTTTCTGTCTCTCTTTGAATGTGTCCGGAAAAATTGAGCTTAGAATGGGGAAGAATAGGAGAAAAATGTTTTGTATTTTTCGACGATTGGAAAACCGTAACGGTGGTTAGGGATGGCGGGAATTGGTGTAATTACGCTAGTTTGAAGTTTAATATAAACATTTATTATACTAAACTAAAATATATTCGATTTTTTATTTATTTTTAAAGATGGAGGTTATATTTGCAATTCTTTTTTTAAAAAATGTTACTTTTCAAAAACAGATTTCTCATAAGGTTACATTTGCAAATGTCACCAGCAAGCAAGGTATCATTGACAATATCACAATAGCTTAGTAGTGCACCTAAAAACAAGTGAGGTTTAAAAGTTTTAGGTCCTAAAGTTAAACCCTAAAACCCAAATATTTCATTCATCAATAATAGTCAGTGTTCCAAAAAGTGTTGAGCGGATCCTAGTCGATCAAGGGTCGCTTAGTGCCTAGACGGCATAGACACCCGCCTAGACGCTCATATAAGCGGTCAAAACAGGTATTGAGATAAAGCAAAGGGCGATCGCCCAGTACCTAAGCGACTGCCTTCTCAAACATAAATAATAGTTCTATTAGGTTGGTTTAAGAACACATTGGTCTATTTATTTTTGTGATTGGCAGAAAATAAACAACTAGAAAATATACTTGTAGAAATTTATTCGACAAAAATGATCTTTAAGGTATTAAGATGCCCTGTCCCAGGTACTAATAATACGTTGTCACACATCTATACCATATAAGGTTGTTAACCACCACCCGTAGTTATACATTTCTATTTTAAATGTATTTTCAGGTGCTCAGTCATACTGTGCTCAATAAGTAGTTAATGTGCTCAATTATAATTTATGTCAATCTGACGATTCACATTAAATGAGTTATTTATATCATTTTATGTGACTCATCTAATCTTAACCGTCAGATTGTCTGATAAATGACTCAAATTAGAACTAAACACGACAACACTTACTAAGCATAACAAAATCGAGCACCTGAGAATTCATCTTCCTTTTTATAAGCAGGTATATAAATTATAAGTAGGAGAATGAGAAAAAAAAGAACCTAAACCATCATACAGGCAGAAGGGAAATGATATACATCACCCCCTTTTCACACACACCTCCACATCCCCATTAGTGAGCACACACACATGTTGGGGTAGCGATATAAATAGACTGTTGGTATTGGCGAGTTTAGAGTTCACACACACATGTTGGTGTGGGGGGCTCCACTGTGCATGAATGTGAGAGGGAGATGATGTGGATGTGTGCAAGAGAGGTGGTGTATAGCATTTTCCCAGAAAAAATGACTTTTGAGTGTAAAAAAGAGGAGAAGGAGAAGTGAAATTTTAAAACACTAATATTGAAATAATTTTAAAAAAAGAGAATGAGAAAAATAATGAAGTTCTGTAGAGGTACAAAACAGACACTTAGTTTCGTTAAAATATTGAACTCATTATTATTGATTGTATATTCACACTATTGTCTTAGTGCGTGTGTTCTTATCTTTTTTTAATAACGTATGGAACACTGCCGGTGCACCGGGTTATGCCCATGATTGGTCCTGGCCCAAGCCATCAATGCACCCCCTTTGGCCTTCAAATATTCTCCAAATTCTTGGGATCCCCAAAATCTCACAAATCCATATATTAAAAAATATATATAATTTGAATAAAGTTTGAAGAAAATTTAATAAACATGCCAAAAAAATTATGGACTCCCAAAGCTCTCAATTTTTTGCCGAATAAATTTCTACAAGTATATTTTCTAGTTGTTTATTTTTTGCCAATCACAAAAATAAATAGACTAATGGGTTCTTAACCCAATCTAATATAACTATCATCTCTGTTTGAGAGGGTGGTCGTTTAGGCACTGGGCGATCGCTTTCTACTTTGTCTGAGTACCTGCTTTGACCGCTTATATGAGCGTCTAGGCGGGCGCCTATGCCACCTAGGCATTGGGCGACCATTGACCGACCAGGATTCGCTCATCACTTTCTCGAATACGGACTATTATTGATAGATGAAATATTGGGGTTTTAGGGTTTAGCTTAAGAACCTAAAACTTTTAAACCCCACTTGTTTTTAGGTTTTTAAACCCCACTTGTTTTTAGGTGCACTACTAAGCTATTGTGATATTATCAATGATACCCGGTTTGCTGCTCCAATAACTCTTGATCTTGTTGTAATTTTCATATAGAGGCAAACTTGGGAGATTCACCGTGTTGCAATATTTAGGTCAACATTGGTGGTATTCAACAATCTTATATTTAAAACTAATAATATTAATATAGATGATATGCAACTAGAAAAATGTCTACTATATATTCACCTCATGACCAAAATTCAGAATTCTTATCACTTCTGAGGTGGTTCATTCATTGCTACCCAAAAAATATAAAATACCAAAATATTGAGTTCTCACTTAAAAAAAATCAACTCTAAACAAAATTATAACTTCTAGTATCACACTTTTTTTATAGACAAATGTACCGAACTCGGAAAGGAGAATTTACAAGTGGAGGTGATTTGTTATTTTTCTCAAAATTATATACAAACACAAAATTCTGTATGAATTATTTTAGTGTATATCAAATTTGGTATATTTTAATTATAAAAAATTGAAAATGTGCATTTTTACTTAAAAGTTAAAAGACGAATCAACCCGCCCATGCAGCACCACGTCAGCCTGGTCTGCTGAACCTGAATTCGTTCTTCCCTCACCACAATAACGGAGGGACGAGTCGGAGGGGCAATTACGTCATTCCATGCAACGGCCAAATACTCCTGCTCGAATTGTCCTGGGTTTGGCTGCACACACAATATACAGTGTCCATCTGACATTATGGACGCAACTGAACCGATATTTAACACTTTTGGACTTGATGATCGATCAATCCCGCAGACCGCATAGTATATAAGTGATTCCAATTCCATACGCGTCTGCCCCCACCCCCACAAGATTATTTAATTATTATTTTACTTTATGCTGCCCTCCTGATTTCTCCCACAAACCTTAAACAAATAATAAAAAATAATACGCATTGATTGGCCGTATAATAAATACAAACCCAACCATTTCTCCATCATCTTCTTCATTAACCGGCCACATCGAGGAGGAAAGGCCGACCAAACCAGATCGATTATATCGATTTACAATAGAACAAATATGTCTCAAAAGAGAGAGAAAGAGGAGACGGAGCTGAAGGTAACGGAGAAATTATCGATGTGCGCTCCGATGCCGACGATTCCCGCATCTCCCGCTGCTCCGCATCTGCCACCGGCCAGGTTTACGGATGCTCCAGATCTGGATCTATACGGCGCGGGTGACGGGAGGACGAGCTCGGGTTCTTCGCCGGCGAAGCCTGATACGGCGGATGCGGAGGAGAAGCGGGGCGGTAGTGTGAAGAGGCCGAGGGAGGTGAATCGGTGCTCCGGATCGGGGTGCAGGAAGCGGATCGGGCTGATGGGGTTTCGGTGCCGGTGCGGGGATGTGTTCTGTTCGGAGCATCGATACACGGATCGACACGATTGCAGCTACGATTACAAGGCGGCGGGGCGAGATGCGATCGCGAGGGAGAACCCGGTGGTCAGGGCGGCGAAGCTTCTCAAGGTTTGACGGGGAGAGTAACGGCGGAGGAAGCGGAGATCTGGGATTTGGTTTTCAGGACTTTCTACTTCTAGAGAGATGATTTTAGAAATTAGACGAATTCAGATTGGGGGCGGTGGCGGGGGGCCGCCTCAAGCGTCT
>JAOYMZ010076592.1:0-11764 GCA_025802335.1 Pinguicula primuliflora | reverse complement strand
CGGTGCATTGTGCGTGCAGATGTAACATAAAAGAAAATAGAATAGGGACAGAATTACTCCCTCATGGACCATGGGCCTAACTAGATGCACGGGCTGGATTTAGGGCCCACTTCCAACAGATGTAAATGACGACATGGATGATCAATATGTTACAGTACGTGGAGAAATATATCAACAAGCCCGCTCTCGAACACTGTTGAGCTATACAGAAAAATTATTAAGACATGGCCCAAAATATTTACCTGGGTCGTCTGTGCCTCCAGCAGGGCCCCTGGCTCGCCTCATGTGGCAGAAACACGCTCGAAGAACAGATTGCGTAGACTTGAGAAGCTTCGCCAGCTAAGAAGAAGTAAATAGTGTTATCGGCAAATTGATGCTGATGGAGTCTACATTGAAGATGACTTTGAAAATGAAATGAATGAGACCATTCAATATGGAAAACTTATTGGAGTAGACATTCTGGAAGTCCATGAGTCAGTGCTCCGACAAACTTTGGAACAAAATCGTAACTGAACTGCTGATCTTGCGTGGTGTTTCCTACACGATTAAATGAAGATACTGAGCATGAATATAAGAGGTTTGGGTAGTATACATAAGAAAAGGGAGGTGGCAGGTCTAATTCGCAAGCATGAAATACAGTTTCTCTGTTTACAAGAGACAAAAAAGGAGATTATTGATGAGAGATTATGTGAAAGGATGTGGGGTCACACTGATTTCGAATTTATTTATATACCTGCTCATGGCAGGCCTGCAGGATTATTGAGCAGCTGGCGAACAGACACATTTCAACTCTTAACTCAATGGGAAGCTGAAGGTGTTCTTGAAGTTACTTGGAGATGGGGACAGAAGCAAATGGAGATTAAAATACTTAACATCTACTCTTCATGTATACTAAGCCGAAAGCGGATATTATGGGACACTTTACTTAGCAGACTACAGCCTCAACAAACTGGAATGTACTGTCGTATATGGTGATTTCAACTCAATTCAACATCCTAAGGAAAAACTGGAAATAAGTTCTAATTCTGCGCGAGGAATACAGGAGTTTAATGCTTTCATTGAACAATCTGAGCTAACTAATTTACCTCTACATTTTAGAAAGTTCACATGATACCAACCTGGTGGAACCAGCACGAGCAGACTAGACAGATATCTACTGTCTGAAAGTTGGCTAGCAAAATGGCCAGATTTACAGTAGTCTGCGCTAGATAGACAAAATTCTGATAACTACCCACTATTATTGGAAGATGGTTCACGAAACTGGGGCCCTAAACCTTTTAGGGTCTTAGATGCATGGTTTCATCATGCTTACTATGAATCTTTTGCATTGTCGAGTTGGGAACAAACAGCTGCAACTGGAAATGCAGGTGTCGTATATCACCGCAGAATGAAGCAATTGAGGGAAAGACTGAAAGTATGGATTCTGAAGTGTTTGGAAACCAACTGCAAAAGATTAAACATGCTGAAGGTGAAGTCAGGTAGTTTGCAGAAAAAGAATGTAGAAAGGAGGCTAGGCTGGAGTTGAGAAAACTATTTAAAATGCATTCGTCCTTAACATTCCACAAATCAAGGAGTAAATGGCTAGCATAAGGGGATGCTAATGCTGGTTATTTCCATGCTACGCTGATTAATGTGAGTTGGTGTTCTGAGTTGCAAATTGTAAAGAACTATATTCATGAGCAGTTCAAAGAACACTATTGTTCTCGACATGAACAGCGGCCTGCAATGACCTAGAACCTAGACTGGTAGCTAGGAAGCTTTGAAAATGATACCCTTACTGCTCCTTTTACATAGATGGAGATTTTACAGGCAGTAAGTAGCTGTGGGAGCGGGAAAAGTCCTGGACCGGATGACTACTATTTCAGATTCGTAAAATATTTTTGGCTTATGCTCAGGGAGACAATCCTCCAATTTTTTCAGGAATTCTGGATGAATCCATGACTGACCAAAGGACTTAATGCTACATTTGTGTCTCTGGCGCCAAAACGTTCTACCCCTTAACACATTAAGGATTTCAGGCCTATCTCTATGGTGAGCAGCTTGTATAAGATTCTTTCAAAGGTTTTCGGTGCTAGACTCGGTAAGGTTCTTCCTGTGATTATTTCCCATAACCAGACTGGCTTTGTTGCTAATCGATTTATATTGGATAGTGTTCTCCTAACTAATGAAATTATACGTGAGGCTCGGGCAAGAAAGAGGAGATTCACTATTTTCAAATTGGACTTTGAAAAAGCGTTCGATAGTGTAGATTGGAGATATTTGTTTGATTTGATGCATGCTATGGGCTTTAGGGCTTTATGGATAAAATGGATACAAGTCTGTGTGATTACTGCTCAAATGTCTATTACTGTGAACGGGAGTCCATGTAAGGAATTTCAGCTGGAACGGGGCGTGTGGCAGGGTTGCTCGTTGTCACCTATGTTATTTACTATAGCAGCTGAAGGACTTAATGTGCTCATACATAGAGCATCAAGCTGTGGGTTTCTAAAAGGGTATGAAGTTGGCAGGAGGAAGATTCCAATTACTCATCAGCAATATACTGATGACACAATCATTTTTGGGAATGGCTCACAGCAAGATATAGTCATAATTAAACGAATGCTGAATATTTTTTAGGCTATTTCTGGATTGAAGGTTAACTTTCACAAAAGTAAGTTGTACTCCATCAACTTACGATACTCAGAATCCATTCAGCAAGCAGACATCCTAGGGTGCAAGATGGAGCATATCCCCTTCAAGTATCTGGGGGTTTCGGTAAGCAGTAATCCGCACAAGTTTGAAACTTGGCAGCCTATTTTGAGAATGATTGAAAAAAGACTCACACATTGGGAGAACAAATATGTCTCGTTTGGAGGGAGGCTGGTGCTTATTAAATCTATCCTTACCAGTATTCCTCTATACTACTTCTCTATTTATAAGGCCCCTAGCTTGGTGATTAAAAAGATAACAGGGTATATACGCAAGTTTCTATGGGGTGGGAAACTAGAAAAACCAAACAAAATCTGTTGGATCAAATGGAATCATTTATACTACCCTATGAAGAATGGAGGAGTAGGTCTTAAAAGCTTGGGGGAATTTAATCTAGCCCTTCTTGATAAGTGGAGATTTAGAATGCATACACTCAATGGCACATATTTATGGATTAGAATATTAGACCGTCTCTATGGTGATTCCTGGATAACCATATGCTGATTGAACCGAACACTCCAGGTAGTAAGCCATCTACCTGGTGGACTGATTGACAAGCAGTTCCACGACGCCAGTGTGGTTTTAGCAAAAATTCTATAGACAACTGGGAAGAGGAGATACCACTTATTTTTGGACTGATAGATGGATGGGTGAGGAGTGTTTTGCTTTCAAATATCCTGACCTCTATAAAGTACCTGGAGACAAGTTGGTAACAGTGGCTCAACAAGAAGTTTTTGGTGTTAAATGGGATTGGTGGTGGACTTGGGAAAGGCCATGCAATGACAACGAAATTCAACAATTGGCCCAACTCCTTATTCAACTAAAGCAGGCTCCTAAACCTACACAAGCAGCGAATAAATGGATGTGGCATGCGCAGCAATACTCAACTCAGCATGAATATAAGCAACTGATGCAGACACATTGGGCAGATAATATCAATGGTAGGCATACAGAAAGGGCATGTAATAACATACTAACTTTGAAGATTGTGGCGTTTTCATGGCGACTACTGCATCAGCATCTCCCTACTCGTACTAATCTACAAAGAAGGGGTATTCAGGTAGACTTTGCTAACTGTCCTTTCTGTGCACAAAGTGAGGAAATAGAAAAACATCTCCTTGAAGAATGTTCAATTACCAAGCATCTATGGGAAAGGGTGTACCGGTGGATAAATCAGCCGACGATTGTGACGCAGGGTGATATTAATTTTTTGAGCCAACACATGCAACACTGTCCGAGCACCTGGAAACCTTCTTTATGGAATGTGCTTTGGCAAATAACATCCTGACGGGAAGAAATGTGAAGATATTCCGTGGAATTGCCTGGAATGAGGATGAAGCATTGGAAAACTTACGAATTTGATTCTGGCTCATACTAAAAGCTCGAAATTTACTTCTCCAAGCATCCTCCTACAGTGATTGGTGTCAGGAACCACGGTACTGTGTTCGAGCGGCTCCTCCACCGGTGAGACATCATGCAATTCTACCAACTGCCCTAATGAGTGATTTCCGGAGATTTGGGGATTTTGGCACGAGTCGGAGAACGATGCATCATTCTATGAATCTGTTTGTATAACACATGTGAAATGGGCCTGGTCAACATGAGAGCTATGTATTGGCCCAAACCAAACCAAGCCAAATCAAACATACACAGTAAATCCCGTCCTTAGGCAAGGTCTGCGGAGGGTAAGATGTACGCAATCATACCCCCACCCCTCAACAGGATGAGGAGATTGTTTCCCTAAAGGGCGGAAAACATGCATACGATGCATTTTCAAATAAAACTCAACTTACAAAAAAAAGAAAAGAAAAGAGAACTATGTATTGGCCCAAAACATGCATACGGTATATTTTTAAATAAAACTCAACTTACAAAAAAAAATGATAGATGTACATAATCATTTTGTACATAACCTATATATAATGTCGTTTTGTGTAGATTTTTTTAAAAGTGGATGTCATTTCATATAAGGGTAATTTTGTTATATCTCACAAAACGACATATAACTTAAACAATTATAACACAAAACGACACATTTACAGGTCATGCACAAAATAGTCAATGTACAAAATGATCATGTTCTCAAAAAAAAAAAAAAATTCTCGACAGATAACAAAAGCAAAAAAAAGCAAGAAACTGGTGACAAGTGGAAGTCTTTCTTCATTTTTCGGACAGTGAGATGAGATGAGAGGGTACACTAGACATCCACTTCACTGGTAAAGACAGCTGAGAGTTCCACTCGGAATTGCCGGAGAACCATATACCGGCGGCATCACAGTTCAATTACACTCAGATCCGGTCAGTATCTGACGTCGTCTACACCAAGCGCTGCCATTACTACCATCTTCCCCTTTGAACTGAACAATAAATCCATCCGGATTTGCCTTCCAGAGATTTGTTTCCAACTCAACTCCTACCTAATTTTCATTTGCATGGTGGGGTTTTCATCGCCATCGCCGTTTACCCACTGGATACTCGCACCGACCATTCCGTATATTTGATTTGCTTTGTTTGCATCGAAAGATGTCGGTGTTTGATGCAATATTTGCCGACACAGAGCTGGAGAAGAGGACACCGATCTTCAACCTGCATCTATGGGTGGTGATCGGGATAGTCGTCGGAGTTATGATTGTGCTCGTTCTATTCGGATTATCCCTATGCATCACCTCCTCGCGACGCCAGAGCGGTAGCAAGCGTAAACTCAGACGGCCGGCGAGGGTCAACAGTGGGAGAGAGGTCACTCCCGTCGCATCCAAGGAAATACAGGAGATCGTAAACGATTCCGGTCTCACTGATCAACGTCCGGTTAGCAATCTGGTATAAATAAATACGGCGCATCTCTGAATTTGGAGCTTGACTAGGTTCTTAATGGTGGATTTCATTTTGATGTGGAGCAATAGAAGAAATTCATAGTGTGTTATGTTAACTACTGCATTTACCCACTCGGAATAATTATACATGTGTGTTTAAGTTACTAAATTGGGCTTTACCTTTGACAATAAACCCTCATCAAGTTTCATCTGTTTTATTCCGTAATCCGCTTTACCAAATCTCATCCATCTTTCTTCAAGATTTCATTTCTCTTGTGATATTTTCTTGCCTGAATTTTGGAGGCAGATGAACATCATTTCTTTATATAGTTTAGAGATGTAAAGGCAGCGCCTTCATAATGTTTTCTGGTTTGCTCTTTATCTGATGTCCTCATAGGCTACTGTGCCCGAGATACAAATAGACATAGGTAAGGTGGAACATAGAGTAGTATTCTCGGACAAGGGAACTTCAAGTGGCGAAAGCAGGGCTACCAGTGGAGCTGATAACACGTTTGGAGGCAGTGGGTCGTTGCCTGAGGTATCCCATCTGGGATGGGGAAGGTGGTATACATTGAGGGAGCTCGAAGCAGCCTCTAATGGATTGTCTGATGAGAATGTGATAGGTGAAGGTGGATATGGTATTGTGTATTACGGTGTATTGGTGGATAATACTAAAATCGCCATAAAAAATTTGTTGAATAACAGGTACGAGTCCTCAGTTTGCTTCAATTTTCAGTAGTTTTCACTTTTCAAAGTGTTTTGGAAATAGCTAGAGGGTGGACTCGTTTTCTTCTCGAGTTTAAATTTTATTATGGGATTTAGAGCCTTTTCATGTCAAAAATGGATTATGGAAGGGATCACACTTGCAGGCGCATAAAATGCTTTACAATTCGCTTTTAGTTTGTTTTGACAAAGAGAAAAAAGGGGTATTGTATGGAGTCCGCTGCTTGAATAAAGTGTCTCATGCTGCGGAGGATTCTCAGGGGTCAAGCAGAAAAAGAATTCAAGGTGGAGGTAGAAGCAATTGGACGAGTCCGGCATAAGAACCTTGTTAGATTACTTGGCTACTGTGTTGAAGGAGCTTACAGGTATTGCCCAAATGTTTGGTCTCCATTCCTTACTTGACTCTGTATTTGATCACCAAAACAACTGGATGTTTTCCTTTTTGCTTGGCTTGTTTACTATTTTTTTTTCACTTTTCTATTCGTTCTTGACTTCTTATTTTATTTTTCAAATTTTAATTCTGTAGGATGCTTGTCTACGAGTATGTGGATAATGGAAATCTGGACCAGTGGCTTCATGGAGATGTAGGAGAAGTCAGTCCTTTGACATGGGATATCCGGATGAATATCATTATTGGAACCGCTAAGGGGTATGTTATGTCGACCCAGAACTAATTTGACTTGTACCTACATGTGGGCAATGCCATTGATCATTTATTTCCCTCAGATTGGCTTATCTACATGAGGGTCTAGAACCAAAGGTCGTTCACCGTGACATCAAATCTAGCAACATACTTCTCGACCGTCAGTGGCATCCCAAGTTGTCTGATTTTGGGCTAGCTAAACTCCTGAATTCGGAGAACTCATACGTGACAACTCGAGTGATGGGAACATTTGGGTTAGTTCATTATTTACTGAAACGGTAGAGACTAGAGATAATTTTTGTGGTTGGACTGTTATCTTTACCATTCCTCATCCTTCACTTTTTTCAGGTATGTTGCTCCGGAATATGCTTGCACCGGAATGCTGACGGAGAAGAGTGATATTTATAGCTTTGGTATACTGATTATGGAGATTATTACTGGTAGATCCCCCGTCGACTACGGACGACCCCCAGGGGAGGTTAGTTTCAATTCACGTTTGTTGTCTGAATTTATTGGATGCAGTGAGGTCAATTCAATTTAAATCTGTTGTTGATGTTAGCTATCGATCGAATGTATTACAGTTTCAAACTCAAGCACCGGTCTCACTCATGTCACGTAAAAAATCTTATTCCTGTGTGTTGTCTCATCTCATGTTAGGTCCAAATTTCTGACATCTTATAGCCGTCCGGCTTCTTTTTGTTCATTTGCGACTCACGATGGACAAGCTGCTTCAACGCAGGTTAATCTTATTGAGTGGCTTAAAATGATGGTTGGGAGCAGGAAATCTGAGGAAGTTGTGGATCCAAAACTCCCTGAAAGACCGGTTTCGAAAGCACTGAAACGTGTTATCTTGGTTGCTCTCAAGTGCGTCGATCCAGATGCTCAGAAAAGGCCTAAAATGGGTCACATCATACACATGTTGGAATCCGATGACCTCCTATCTCGCGATGTATGTATGCCTCTTAATCTCTTGCGACCAACCAAACCATCTTTGCTTCAAATTTTGAAGGCCATACATTGGTCTCTGTTGCTGTCCTTCTCTACCTAATATTACGTTCGAATGATCTTGCAGGAACGTCGACCTGTTCGCGGATCTCCCATTTCCCACCAGGAAGAAGTGCCTACAAGAGCAACAAGTGACAGAGTTTCTGATGCAAGTGAAAAAGACACCAGGTGGAGGTAGTCTTGTTACATTATTGTTTTGCGAACAGATGAATGGGGTTAGTTACACTATTTGCTTCTTTGATCTTGTGGTTTGCTGAATGAAGTATTTCGTATTTGTAAAGTGACTCATTCTTTACTCTTTCACATAAATCAGCCATTATATGTGGAGTTCCATTTTGATCAAGCATATTGCATTGCATTTGCGTGCGTGATGAAATGATATTGATCGCACAGCTAATGCTTCCTTTGCCGGATTGTAGTGGTGGGCATTCGGAATTCGGGCCGATCCCGTTCCATTTTGATTCGGGCCCAAAATTTTGGGCCCAATCCCGTCCCGAAGTCCGAAGTCCCGGGACTTCGGTTATCGGGATGGCTCGAGGCCCGAATTAAAAAAAATTATTTTCCATAACATATTAAGAAATAAATTCCTTGAATTTAAATAACCAACATGAAAATGCAAGATGGAAGATAACATCATCAAATTCCCTTTTAACTTCTACCAGTAGCAACGCGTGTAGCAGGCAAAGTTCAAGTTCAACAAACAAATTCAATTTAAGGAGTAAACCATAAATTCAACAATAAACAATAAACTTTGTAGCAGACAAAGTTCAACAAACAAATGCAATTTAAGCAGTAAACCATAAATTCTTACTAATAACAACGCGTGTAGCATACAAAATTTGCGTGTAGCAGGAAAAATTCAACATAAACTCATCTACCTGACTCCCCTAATCCCACCTTTAAGGAGTAAACCACCTATCATAGATATTTCTTTTCTAGCCTTCTCTTACAGGAAAATTTTTTTCCCTATCTCCTTCTTGCTTCCTCGTCTTGCCTCCTTCTCCCATGAATATCCTTACTTACTCTCCCCTTTGACGGCGGATGAAAATATAGGTTAGAAAGAGATTTTCATTATATTTCTAAATATTTTTTTAATATTTTTTTAATATTTTATTATTTTTAATTCGGGTTCGGGCCTGTCCCGTTTAAAATGGGATAGGCCCGATCTCGTCCCGAACTAGGTTTGGAACCTATTTTTAGGGCTCGAACCCGTCCCAAACTCAATTTTTTTTAGGATTCGAGATTCGGACTTCAGGCCCGCCGGGCCTCGCGAACGTCATTTGCCCACCCCTACCGGATAAGTCTTTTTTTTACGGGTCAACAGTTGCATTACATGGAAGGTTCCCTATCAGTTTTAAGTTTTATGATGGAATTTTTGCCCAATTGACTTGTGAACAATTTATGTAATTTTAAAAATGTTAAATTACCAACTAACCCTCTTTTAATAAAATCGGGGAAAAAATGTACTAAGGAGCTACTAGATTGAGTGGGTGTTTGTAAGCTTTATAGAAAAATAGTTTTTTGTATTTGACAGTTGAAAAATCAGTTTGAAGTGCTTGCTATATTTGGCTTTTGCAGTGAAAAAGTCAAAAAAAAAAGCCTAAAAGTCAGAAGAATCTCTGGGTTCCATTTTGAGTGTTTTTGGTGGTGACATTTTTGTAAATATTTAAAATATTAAATTTTAGATATTTTTACTCTCTTAAACAATTCAATATTTCCAAACTAACGGATAATTTTGGCATTTGTTAAATTTATGGTACAAAAGTAACTTTCAAATTAATAATATGCAAACACTGTATTTTGACTTTTGTTGTAGATAAGCATATTTTACAAATACTTTTCAGTTTTTTAATGGAAGTTCTTTTTTACAGAAGACCTTCTGAAAAGCTACTTGTATATAAGCATAAAAACTTGCAAATACCTCCTGAATTACCTTTCTTTCCGCGGCATAGTTATCATTAAATGTCACATCCATGTTTACTATACACTAAAATGTACCGGGTCGTGAAATTGTATTCCAAAATTCGCGAGATTTTGAATTTTTTTCGCGTCACGACTCAAAAAATAATTCCAAATAAATAGTAGCATTAATTTAAGCCACGTTATGGCATGATGACAACTTAGCACCACACTTCATATTTGTTGAAATTACATGACATTATCGTTGCAATTAATTCGATTAGTTATGCAATTGGATATCTATTATGAACCCAAAAATTGTCGCCTTCCACATACTCAAACAGAACGAACTGTTGATTAGCAAATCTATTCTTCCTAAACTGACGATCTTATGCAACTTGATAAGAGGTAGTTAAATTGTGATTATACACGTAATTGGCTTATTGATCATGATAACTCTTCCTCCTTGGACTATCTTTTTCGTGCATTTGTATATAATTCTTCATGTTTGGACTATATTTTGTGATAATTGATTTGTATGTTTAGATGTCTGACATTGCGAGATCGGATCTAATTGTGCTATTATGGGCTATGTATCAAGTAAACAAAGAAATTTGGTGTTGTAAAGAAGTGTTGGCAAGGAAATTGAAACGTACAATTCCTCCAAGATATTAGCTTAATGAAAAGAGATCTCGACAAGATGAATTTGTATCAAGACTAACTATTGGTTCTAAATTGAGCAAAGTAATAGGACCATTAGTAGATGTTTTCATAAAGTATTAGATGCATTTTTATGTATAGGTAAACAGTTTTATTCGGCACCAAAGCGAGTTACTACAGGGAAACACGATTGGAGATTCAAGTATTTTAAGGTATGCATTATTTCATTTGTTTGCAAACCACCACATAGTTTATGCAAGGACTATTGTTAGTAAGCATTCTACAGGATTGTTTGGGTTCAAATGGTATACCGCACCTGTAAGTGAAAAACAAGAAATGGACACATTGCACTGAACGTACTTTGCGTGGTGGTGACAACAGGTATGTTCGTGTACGTATTAAGTGGCTAGGAGGGCTCAGCAGCGGATAGTAGGGTGCTAAAAGATGCAGTGGAAAGAATGCCTGGACTAAGAGTGCCATAAGATAATTGTAGTTTTGTTTTAGATGTGATATATAGTTCAAAATATGTGAATTGTGTATAATGTTGAATGTATGTAATGTAGGCAAATATTACTCTTGTAGATGGTGTATATACAAATGGGGATGGTTTTTGCTGCCTTATAGATCTATGAGGTACCATCTGAAAGAGTGGGGACCTGGCATAAGGCTTCCTCAAACAACAGAGAAGTATTTAATATGAGACATGCATCTTTTGAGAACGTTGTTGTAAGAGCATTCAGTATCCTGAAAGTAAGATTTGCAGTCACCCAACATACTATCCACTGACAGTACAAAATAAAATTGTACTGGTATGTGCCCTTCTGCACAATTACATCACGGGAGAGCAACCTAGTGAGCTATTATTATCGTCTGACATAGGGACCATTCCTAATGCAAAAGAAACCAATACGCCTCATGTGGAAGAATAAATCAACACAATTGGCTCGATGAATGCATTGACACACATATGTGTGATGATTCGGCAGAGGATTTGTAGATATACTTCCTGAACATTCAATAGATATGAATTCCTATTGTTGTTGTTTCAGTTTACATTACTTCTTCGACATACATTATAGCGTTTTCAATAATGCGATGCGTGAGTTTACACTGTTACATGGTGTATTTGTCTATGTTACCTTAATATTGGAGTCTACTTCATTGTGCCATGAATTACGTAGGTAGGCAGAGTTATCAAAACAATATATTTGCAATGAGTGATGCTACATGTCCCTACAAATAATCCGGAATTGTAGGGACATGCAGTTTAATTAAGGATACATGTAGTTTAATTAAGAATTTTGCAAGTTTAGTCTATCATTTAAATGTCATTAAG
>JAOYMZ010076581.1:0-11765 GCA_025802335.1 Pinguicula primuliflora | reverse complement strand
AGAAATCAAGTATACATCTAATGAAATATGCAAATTAATGGAATAAATATCTAGCTTAATGAGCTTAAATTATGATACGAATTGGGCTCATCAATTATATATTGAAATATAAAATCAAACAAGATTTGAATTTGAAACCTTTCACAACAAAAGTATTAATCAAACCACTAGACCAAACCAAACCAAAACATATCTAATAAATCCCGCCCTTAAGTAGGGTCTGGGGAGGGTAAGATGTATGCAATCATATCCCACTCCTCACAGGTCAGGATATTATTTCCGTAGAGACCCACAGCTCGAAAAAAAAGTACAAATAAGCAAACCCTACCAACTCGTCCTATCAGACTAGAGGTCAAATAAGCAAATACTACTCTATATAGCCTTAGGTATCTTTAACCGTAATATAACATCTCTAACTCGTCCTATCAGACGTCATGTCCTCAGAGAGGTTTAATCCTACTAAATTTAATCGAATTTGTTCATCTCATGTCCCCTTAGGTCTCTCCTGCCCTCGTCACCCTACGACTTGTAATCATTCGACTCTCTTAACTAGATCGTTCAAACTCCTTCTGCGTAGATATCTAAACCATCGTAACCTTCCCTCCCTCAGTTTGGCACTTATAGATGCGACATCAAGTGTATCTCTAAAGATCCCATTTGGAATTTTGTCTAATCTCGTGCGACCACACATCAACTTTAGCATCCACATCTCCGCCACTTCAAATTTTTGCGCATGTGAAGGTCTCATAGCCTAGCACTCTGACCAGTAGAACATCGCCGGTCGTATAACCGTTCTATAAAATTTTCTTTTAACTTGAGTGAGATTTTTTTATCGCATAACACTCCAGTAGCTGATCGTCATTTTATCCATCCAACCTTGAGGTGATGAATAACATCACCTTCCACACATCCATCCTATTGTATGATGGATCCTAGATATTTGAAACTATCTTTCTGTTGGAGGGCCTGGTCCGCAATCATAACATCCATTCTACTTTCCTTTATTTCATTGGTAAAATTGGATGTCATATACTCAATCTTCGAGCGAATCAATCGGAGACCCTCAGCCTCCAATGTGTCTCTCTAACGCTCTAACTTAGCATTGATCTCCTCCTCCGCCTCAGCCACTAAGACCATATTGTCCGCAAACAATATACACCATGGTACTTTATCTTGTAGATCTTGAGAGAGTACATCCATAATTACTGCGAACAGAAACGGACTCAGGGTTGACCCTTGATGCAATTCTATATCCACTGAAAAATACTTTGTTTCTCCCACCGGGGTTCACGTACTAGTCTTTGCACCTTCATACAGATCTTGTATAGCCCTCACATACATCCATGGGACCTTCTTGGTTTCTAAACATTTCCAAATAATCTCTCGTGGTATAGTGTCATATGCCTTTTCTAGATCTATAAAGACCATATGGAGATTCCGTTTACGTGCCTGGTATTTCTCCATTAGCCGTCCGAGGAGATGGATTGCATCCATCGTCGATCTCCCTAGCATGAAACTAAATTGTTTCTGCTTCACTTGCACTTCATCCCGTAGTCTACATTCAATAACTCTCACCCTGTAGTCTACATTCAATAACGTTCAATGTGACTAGGGCTGTAAACGAACCGAACTCGAACGAACAGACCATGTTCAAGCTCTGTTTGTTAAGCTTAACGAACGAACCGAGCTTGTTTATTAAGCTTAATGAACAAAACTTCGTATTTGAGCTCTGTTTATTAAGGTTCACGAACTGTTCACGAACAGTTTGCGAATAAGCTCGCGAACTGGATGGTTTGCATTTGTTCATGTTCGACTCGTTTATGTTTTCGTTTACACGTTTGATATAGTTCGTTCTGCATTAATTAGTAATGAAAATAATGAAAAGTAAGGACTGATTGATACTTTCACCATCATTTAACGGTCTATTCAAACAAAAATAATCATATTAATAGGTAGTGTGTATGAATATATTGCAATCACTTTAAACTGAAATCGATGTTACTGCTCTGATTTGTTTGATATGGTATCAGGTATAATTAAAATCAATTTAAAATTTTAAACCCTTAACGAGATGGTCTTATATCTCTTCATATACAAAAATAAAACTATCATACTAAAAATAAAATTATTATGCAAAAATGTTGTTTAACGCATCAAGATCGAACGAATAAATTCATGTTCAATCTCTATTTGTTAAGGTTAACGAACGAACCGCGTTTATTTGTTAAGATTAACGAACATAATTTCGTGTTTGAGCTCTGTTCGTTAAGATCCACGAACCGAACAAACGAACTTTAAACTAGTTGAATTCGAACTTATTCACGAACGTCCCTATATATTCAATATGAAATTGTAGAAGATAGATGAGAATGTGCAGGTGAAAAAAACAATTTATGTCGAGGTGACCATGGATATCTCGACTAATGGAGAAATAAGGAACTGTCGGATGTTAAACCCGCTGATGGGGTCCATGGATTCAATGGTCCGCAACGAAGCTCCGGCCATTCCGCTAGTCACCTCTACCAACTCGTCGGAGTTTGATTACCTGAAGTATGCATTGATGCACTCATCTGTGATCGGTCTTGATGCTGAATGGAAACCAAACCGACACGTATCCTCCTTCCCCACCGTGGAGCTGCTCCAAATCGCCTGTCGGCTCGTGGACACCAACAAATTGACGGTTTTTCTTCTCGATCTACAGGGGATACATCTGCCCGAAGTGTACGGATTGTTGAGAGAGATGTTTGTCTCGCCTAGTACCCTAAAGCTAGGGTTTCGGTTCAAACAGGATCTCGTGTATTTGTCATCAACATTTTGCGAGCGAGGCTGCGATCCTGGATTTGATAGAGTATGTATTTTCTTTTTCGTATCCTCATTTTTAACTTTTCGTATTTTTGTCTTTCCTTTTTGAATCAACCGTGTCGACCATTAATCTTGTTTGGTGTGAAATTGTAGTACAGTTCCACGAATTGGCTCGTACGAATTTACTCACAACTATCATAGGATTGACTCATGAAATCTTTCTATTGCTTGGAGCACAACGTTGCTCACAAATATTTGTGATTATATTTGATCTTGCCTCACGGATGGCATTTTTTCCTGTAGTATAGGATAAGAGGATGTTGCGCCACAACTCAGTTTCCATAAATCAAATAACTAATTAAGTAGCTGAGCAGTTTTGGCAATTTAATTTTGAATGTATGCGGATTCGTATGGGTATGTATTATAAATTATTAGATCCTCATGAATTATTGTTCAGGTGGAACCATTCATTGACATTACTGCAATATACAATCATCTACAACCCAAACAAGCAGGACGAAGGATACCAAAGCAAAACAAGAGCTTGGCCGCGATATGTAATGAAGTGTTGGGTATTTTGCTCTTGAAGGTCAGTGTTTTCAAAATCTTAGTTTGTTTTCGTACAATATATAAGCATGGTTTGCAATATCCTGGATCAGCTTTTTAGATTGAATATGACACAAGCTGATTTTTTTTCAGGAACTTCAGTGCAGCGACTGGTCCCAGCGGCCTCTAACAGAAGAGCAAAAGACGTATGCTGCTGCAGATGCTCATTGTTTAATTGAGATTTTTAATCTGTTTTGTGAGAAGGTTGCTATAGAAGGTTGAATTTGTGTACAGAAGTAGAATATGTTGTACTCTTATTCTCTCTAGTATTTATAGCATCATTTAGTTGGCTTTATGCAGGGATTCCTTCACAAAACCAGAAGAAAAGCGGCTCATTTAGTACTGATGCGGGGTTGACTCAGATGCTTAGTATGCCAAATGCATCTAATCTGGTTCATACAACTATACCTGCACTAGAAAATGGAATACAGATGATGGAGGAGGTAGAACCAATGAAGCCTTGCAATATTATTAAGCATGTTGATAGTTACCTTCGTTGGATTATTAGGAAGCACAGCGACAAACTGTTGTTGATCGATGCTGACAGAAGGCCGAAAAATGCTAAAAAGAAAACCAAAAAGCCTTATGGGGATCCTGAACCTATGCGAAACACTGCTGAAATTTTGGAAGATTCGCAAGGTCCAGCACCTTGGGATCCAAGCTTAGGAGGTGATGGATGTCCTAAGTTCTTGTGTGATATAATGGTACGTTAACTTATGTCACGTAATAGCTTGATATTATCTTCTGCTAGATATCATATTTGCAATCACTAGAAATCGTATTTTTAAATCATATTAGTTGTTGGAGGTATATAAAACCTCTCACTGTAGGCTTGAGTTTGATACGGAATTGTTCTAGGTCGAAGGCTTGGCAAAGCATCTACGATGTGTTGGAATAGATGCTGCAATTCCTCAATCAAAAAAGCCTGATTCCAGGTGCAGATCAAATTGTAGCTTCGTCCATTGTCTATTTATTGTTGACTCTTTTTCTCATTTGAGTTCCGGTTAGTAGGCGGATAGGATGGATAAAGTAGGATAGGATTTAGTATGATCATATATATTGTACCCTTGTTTAATATAAAGGAACGATTAACAAACATGATTGATTCAGTTTTGGGATACGGTGAGATTAAAATTTTCATGTTCAGTAGCATAGAAAACTTTCATAGGATTACCGATAAGCCAATCCTCCGTTATCCCATATATTTAAAAAAATGATTTAATTTCCTGGATTATCTGACTTTTTCGGGTAATTAGCATGGATAACTTTCAAAGAATTATTGGTAAATCCATCCTCGGTTATCCCACATGCTTAAAAAATGATTTAATTTTTTTGGTTATCCAACTTTAGAATAAACACTGGATATAGTGCGATATTTCGGAAAATCCCATCTAATACTGTCTGCTACATGGAATCTTGATCTTTTGTTTCTTTACTTTCAGGGATTTAATCGAGCAAGCCCAGAAGGAGAAGAGAGTTCTTTTAACACGTGATGTGAAGCTTTTTAGATATGAGTATTTGATTAAGAATCAAGTATACAGGATTAAGAATCTCCTGAAAAATGACCAGCTAGTTGAGGTAAAGCTCTCGTTTCCTTTTTTCTGGCTGTTAGTTATTAAAGGCTCATTTTCTCTTTTATTTCAGAAAACCCAAACTACATGCAATCCACCTTCATATTGCTGGCAATCGTTATGCTGTTTCAGGTCATAGAGACATTTCAGCTTAAAATATCGGAGGATCAACTCATGTCGCGATGTACCAAGTGTAACGGTAGTTTTATTCAAAAACCTCTAACAACCGAAGAAGCAGTTGAAGCCGGCAAAGGTTTTCAAGTGATTCCCAACTGTTTGTTTAACAAAAATTTGGAGTTCTGGCAATGCATGGACTGCCATCAACTCTACTGGGACGTGACTCTCAAATTTCAACTCTCATTGCTTCACATACTTGACACAACACAATCATCAAAAATGAAATACACCACTATAAATTGCCCCGCTACAAACCCACTCCCCACGTGGTACCATATTATTGGATATGCCAACAAATCTGACTAGGTTTTAAACACCTACCTGCCACCCAATGCCCTACTGTGACAGGAGTGGGTTTGTATTGGGGCAATTTGTAGTGGTGTATATCACTCCTACACAATCATTGACACTTTTCGATTTCACTTATCGCTGGTTACAGAACTTTCAGGATTTGCTGGCTAACCAGTTGTACCAAATTCCCTTTTTGTAGGGGACCCAGTACCGCAATGCTGTCCGGAAGTTTATTGGTGTATGCAAGCTAAATGAGTAACTTCATGTGTTCGCCTTCTTGATAACACCAAACCCCAAATAACGGTTTCGTCGCTATGGTTCTTTTGAATGTATACTTTATCGTGTGATTTCTTTTCTAAGTCCCAATCCTAGTCCTGATCCGTTTCGTCGAACTTGAAGGGTAAGGAATATGATTGTTCCTTTTCAGCGTCAACTTCAGGGTTGCTCAAGATGTCTAGATAATATATATCAGGAGATGGCTCAATCATGCAACATTGAACTTATGATGAACTCTATTGGAGGTTGATAGCCAATGCCCTTAGGTATAAACAGTGCTCAAAAAAGCGATGGACAGTCTCTAAGCGGTCAGGGTCCACTTAGTGCCTAGGCAGCTTATGCGCCGTAAACAGGTACTTAGACGACATTTGGGTAGGGCGGAGGGTGACCGCCCTGTACTTAGGCGGTGCCTAGGTGGGCTGGGCGGTCAACTTCTCGAACATAGTGTATAAACTATACGAATAAAATCCAAGAGAATTAAATAACCATATGATCGACTTACCAGATCAAATGCCGAAGGAATGGAATTAGATTTTGCCTCCAAATATTAATTTTAAGGAAAAAAATGTGACATGACTGAATTATAAGTAATGTTACTTGCACCCTCAAAATAAGTTTCTGATCACGTATATATTCTTGAAAATGCAGAAGTTGAAAATGAGTTTCTCCTTCAAATATGAAATTCAAAGAAAATTAACTTAAACATCATGATTGAAGCAGAAATTCTTGAAAGTGTAGAAGTTGATGACCTAAAATCTCTTTCAGCCAGGTTTCTTTCGAAGGTGCTCAAAACAGCATCTCAAAATACTCGTAATGCGCAATTGGAGATTCCTACTGGAAATGATAGGAATTGATCTAATATTCGGTTATTTTTTTCTGCATGAGCTAGATCAGTTATGCTTAATGGATCGGAAACCGGCACAAAAATTGAGTACATTTATCAATGTTAGGAAGTACCAAATGGCAGAAAAAAAAGAACATAGAAAAACTGAAACATGGTGACCGAAAATAATTGAAACATTAGGCTGCTCAACCTAATGCCCTTGCTGACTGCAATCAGGCTAAGAGTTAAGAATGTTTTTTCTTGTAAGTAAGATGACTTTTATTCACATGTATGGTATATATTTACAACAAGTACAACATATTTTTGCCCGATTTTATCATACTATCATACAACTTATTGGGTCTCGACACCAATCTCTGTGGCCCACCACCAAGTCTAGCTTACGATGAGTTCTTAAGAGAAGCCAGGATTGCAGCTTGATTTGCTCCATCGTTTCCTCAATGTTCGGCACCTTCTGCTTGAAGATCACTTTGTTTCTCCATTTCCATAGATGCCATACTACGAGTTGCCAAATCATGATCCATACATTAGGGATTTTAATTCTCGTTGGCCATCAAATATGCTACTTTGGTAAATTTGTTAATACTTCTATGTTCATTGATGGCAATTTAAGCCACAGGAATGTCAATTGCCATAGTTTTCTTGCTTCTGGGCACAGGAGGAATAGGTGTTGTGCCGTTTCGTGCTCAATTTGGCGTAATGCACAATGAATTTCAACAGTGGTGAGCTCCCTTTTCACTAATTTGTCTGTAGTAGGAAACCGATCATGAATCAATTTCCTGCAGAATGCTGAGATTTTTGTAGGTGATCCACACAGTAGCAACCATCTTATTTGCTTCGTTTGCTTGCCATTTAACTTGCATCAAACTTCTATATGAGTCAGCCGTGGTGTACTTCTGATCTGATCTCCATATCCATCTATCAGACTGATTTTCAAAGTATGGGGCTTGCTCCAGTAGATATGTGAGTTTGTTCCACTTTTGCAATTCAGTCTCGTTGAGATGCCGATGGCAAAGCCAGCACCAATTCCATGTATGCTCATAGTATCCCTTTTCTGCTATATTTTCTTGTTTATCAACAACAATTAAGAATAAATCTGGATATCTCCGCTCAAAGCTTTGATTCCCCAGCCAAGTATGTGTCCATAAGTTAGTTTCTAAACCATTTCTCACTTTTCATATGAGTCCTTCCCTGAACCATTCCATAGCAACAATCAAGTTATTCAAATCTTGCCACCATCTTGATTGCTTTGGATTCACAGTACCATCTGCTGTAGGGCCATACAGGGAATGAATTACTTCTATCCAAAGTTGATCCGTATGTTCTTGAGCCAGCCTAAAGCCCCACTTTCCAAGTAGTGCCTCATTAAATTATTGCAAGGATTTTACTCCTAACCCTCCAGCATCTGTTGGATAGCATATCACGTCCCATTTGACCCAAGAGGTTTTTCTTGGGTTATCTCGTGTTCCTCCCCATAAGAATCAACGCATTAGTTGTGTCATCTTCTTGAGGACAACCATTAGAGCTTTATACATTGATAAGTAATACGTCGGGATAGAGCTGATAACAGACTTGAGTAAAATGATCCTTCCTCCCAGCGATACATACTTCTTTTCCCACTCCTGCAACTGTTTCTCCATAGTTTCTATTACAGGCTCCCATGATCTGATTAGTCTCGTATTGATCCCTATCTGCACTACCAAATACTTGAATATAAGTTTGTTTGATTCAGTGTAGAATTTTTGCTTGCACTATCATTCTATGAGGACTGAGATTCATTGCAAATAATCCAATCTTATTGAAGTTCACTTTGAGGCCAGAAGTGAGCTCAAATATTCTGAGTATATGCTTGATAGTTAAGATATCTTCATCAGTTCCATTCACAAAGATTATAGTGTCATCAGCGAATTGTTGGTGGGTGATTCTCACATCATGATTCCTTGTCTGATATCCCTTCAAGAGCCCTTGAGCAACAGATTTAGAGATAAGTAGATGCAAACCTTTTGCCGCAATCGCAAAGAGAAGCGGAGACAATGAGTCACCTTGCCGGAGGCCTTTCCCCATTATGTATTCCCCACACGTACTACCGTTTATAGCTATAAACATATAGGTGATTGCACACAACCTTTGAGCCAATTTATCCACTGGTTGTAGAAGCCCATAGCTGCCATCAAAGTCCACAAGTACTTCCAATTAACGCTGTCAAACGCCTTCTGAAAATCCACCTTCAGAAGTGCACACTTTTTCTTCTTTACTTTGGCCTCATGTAGTATTTCACTAGCAAGGACAACACTGTCCAGAATGTGTCTCTGCGGGAGAAAACCCATTTGACTAGAAGAGATAACATCTGATAGCACCCTGCTAAACCTTCTAACCAGCACTTTACTTAGAATCTTGTAGATAGCTCCCACTATAGATATCAGACGAAAATCATGTATGAACTTAGGGGGAAGAAGTCTTAGGAGCCAGAGATACAATCGTTCCATTATGGCCTTTCATAGCCTCGGTATATGCCGGAACTCTTCAAAAAATGCCATGATATACGCTTTCATCAGTGGCCAGAAATGTTTGATGAAGTTGAAGTTGACTCCACCGCATGTTTGAATAGTTTCCCAAACTTCTTTAGTAAAGTTGGTTGCAAGTTCTAGATTCTGCTCCTACGAGATTGTCTTCTCTATAGTTCAATTCACCCTTGGCTTAGGTGACTCATCTTTAGTGTAGTGAGCCGCAAAACTCTCATGGATATGTTTCTTCACTTCAGTTACATTCGTGGTCCACACATTGTTGATCATCATACATTAAATGGTGTTTTTGAGCCTGTTGTTCTTAATACAACTGTGAAAGTATCTTGCATTCGCATCTCCTTCACAAAGTCATTTACGTCTAGCTTTTTGGAAAGTCAGACTGTCCATCATGGACTTAAATTTCCTCAATTCAACTTCAGCTTCCTTTCAAATCAATATTTCAGCCTCTGTGAGTGTCACCAACTCCATTCTCTGATCAATATCATTAATTTACTTTTCAACCATCCTGATCTTAGTGTTCAGGTTGCCAAAGACCTCCTGGTTCCACACTTTTAGCACTTCTTTGAGGTGTTTCAGCTTCTGCACTAGTATATAGCCTCTAGTGCCAGTTGGTGCAGCACGTTCCCATGTATCCTTTACATATTGTTCAAAATCTTTGTGATAGAACCATGCATCTAGAAATTTGAAGTGCTTTGGCCCCCAGTTCACCATGTCATTGCTTAGTATGAGTTGACAATGGTCTGAGGCTCTCCTGTCTAAAGCCATCTGTGAGAGGCCCGTCCAATGAGTTAACCACTGCTCTGAGAGAAGAAGCCGATCCAATCTATTTGCACATCGACCCACTGGTTGATACCAATTAAATTTTCGTACCTGCAAAGGAAGATCTATTAGTTCAGTCTCCTGTAACAACTCATTAAATTCATCAATATCTCTTGTTGCTGTGTGCGAGAGTCCTCTCCTTTCTTCCAGACTTCGTATTGCATTAAGGTCTCCAACTAGACACCAAGCAGCTGTGGCATCCAACCTTAATCTCTGAAGGATAGTATTCCGAAACCTCTATCTGCTTCCTTGAATGCAAAGTGAGTAAACATTTAAGATCTTCACCGGGATATTAACATTTTCTGTAATCCACTTTCCAGTCAATTCAATTACTCCTCTTTGCTTCGAGACACTTTCCAAGGTGAAGCTATCCATATTTCATGTACATAGCAATCCCACTGATAAACCATTTGATGGCTAAAACTCGTATGCTATATCAAAGGATCTCCACATTTGCTCACAGTCTCCTTTTCAATTCTAGCCTTTTTATTTCTTGTATGCAAACCATTTGTATGGCATACTGCTGAGTATCTCCAAAATCTCTTTCTTTTGATATGGGGCACCAATTCCTCTAATATTGTAGCTCAATATCTTTATAAAAACAACTTGACATCACCAGAGTTCCATCTGTTCTTATGCTTCGTTCACATTCTCATCTCGACTTTCCAATTGTATCAATAAGGGCAGATGAGCTTCACTTACTTCTACTCCAAGAGCTTTAGCCACATTTATTGTTTCGTTTGCCTCTTGCTCCATTTCTTCCTGAGTGTCAAGGATAGTATTCACTTCCACATGCAAGTTTAGCTGGGGCTACTATCTTTTCTTCAGTCTTCTTTTCTCCATTCTTTTTTATGTATTGGCACGAGTTGTGTTCCTGCACAATACACATGTTAGTGGCCCCGCATGGAAGCCTAATGTACGAGGCCCAATGGGCGATAAATCACATTCGATTTAATTCTTCGCGTTCTTCTCTTCTGCTGATTGTCGTGCTGATGTGGCGGGATGTTTAAGTCAATTTATGATTCTATTGGCTCGTTTGAACTTGCTCCCCCAATTGCTCCTCATTAAAATCTTTCTTCTTTTCCCTAGGATTCCACCATGATTCTCCTACTTTCTAGCTCGAGCTGTGGGACTTTTTGCTCGATCTAAGGGAAATTTGTTTCGTGCTTGGTGATCGAAACAATGCATTTAATTGAAACCCTTCACCTGCTGACTTTTCAGCCTGCATTGATTGCGTGGTCAAAACCATAGATGATTCAGATTCCACCATGGAGGCCATCGCTCGAAGTTTTGTCGTCGCTGGAGTGGCTCCAGCTACTGTTTCTTCTTCAATTTCTATATCGTATGATCTCGAATCCACCACTAATGTTCGTATTCCGTCTAGAGGCTTCCTTGTTGCTGTCTTTTCAGGATTCTACACAAGAGTAAGTTACTTCTGGTGAGTGTATCCTCATCGATCGATTGGATTTCTCCTATCTTGCTGCCTAGCCAGTTTATGCATGCCTAATTCCAACAGGGTAAGGGTAGCCCCCGAATGTGAACCCATATTAGTTCTGGGAATACTATGTACACGTAGCATTGGTACACTTAACAAAAAATATTTTCCCACTTTTATAAGTGAAAAAACATTTTTCACTTATAAAAGTAAAAAAATAACAATTTTCCATTGAACTACAGCTTAATATCAGACATATTTACATTCAGTATTGTAGGATCTTTCCAGGGACCCTTATTTGACCTCAAGCAACCTCCAGCAGCCTTACAAGTGCATGATCCACCAAAATAATCTGGCAATTGACTGAGTAAGAAAAAAGCCATCGACTGACACACATGGATTTTTGAAATAGTTTTCGA
>JAOYMZ010076570.1:0-11767 GCA_025802335.1 Pinguicula primuliflora | reverse complement strand
TTCGTTCTATCAGTATAATTCTCTGCGAGGTACCCAAACTCATTTCAACTTATTCTTCTATCATTCAACTCATTTCAGGAAGGAAGGGTAGCATTTTGCATTCAACATTTATATGTCTTAATGGTATCATCTGGTTTGTCTGCCATGGAAGGTCTTTGTTTTTGTTGAAGAGACAAGGAGCATCTTATACTCGACAGCTTTTCCCTTTCTAAGCTAGACCTGACCTCTAAGGCTCCATCACCATCGGAGCTCAGAAAATCATCCCGTTTTATGTAGTGGTTGAGTTCTTTTTTTTTCCTTCTCCAGGTATCGTGTTTTGGCGGGTCGCGAATAACGTATATTGATGTCACGCTGTAACTGTTATGGGGATCTCGTGATAATTGGGTGAATTTTGGGTTGTAGGAATCGATGGCAATATTGAAGCTTACTTGGTTGTAAGTTGTAACTCGGGCGGGCTGAATGAGGGGATTCACGTGCTTTGGGGGCTTGTAGTTCATTGAGGATTGGTAAACAATCATATTGACGTCTGTTGCTTAGGCCCCTGATTGGATTTGTTGAACTCTAGAATTGGCAAATCTTTGGTTTTGTAGTGAGCTTTTAGTTCACAAAAGACTCTTCAGTTTCTTTGTGGTTGAGATTTTTGCTGATTGTTTTGCTAAAAAAAATATATTTCTGCTGATGATCAGAATTCAAGA
The DNA here is from genome assembly GCA_025802335.1 of Pinguicula primuliflora. Taxonomy (NCBI): domain Eukaryota; kingdom Viridiplantae; phylum Streptophyta; class Magnoliopsida; order Lamiales; family Lentibulariaceae; genus Pinguicula; species Pinguicula primuliflora. Next base: position 11,072 of record JAOYMZ010076570.1, on the reverse strand, counting down.
GAGTTATTTGAAGTAGTTTCGGTTGGTGTTATTCAAATGGGAAAGCTTGTGGTTCATGTTGCAGAGAATGGGCACTCATACGAGCTTGATTGCGATGAGTATACTCTTGTGTATGCTGTGCAGAAGTACCTAGATTCAGTTTGAGGGAACTTGCGCAAGATTGTAGGGGACTACAGCAGTTCACACTGACATACAAAAACCTGTGAGAGCAGATGCAAAACCGAATACTCAATTGCAGAATCTAGAGTCTGCGAAGAAGATAGAGTCTGCCAGGAAAGATAATTCTCACACATGATTCTTTATCATTTTTTCATGAAAATACTGAATCTTCAGGTCCGGAAGCTGCATCCACTATACAATATCCAGAAGAAGATTATGTGTGAACATGAAACAAAATGATACCAGTTGGTGCTGAGGAAGTATCATGCTGCAATTGAAGCAACAAAATATATTACTCAAATTCAATCTTAGCTGGTCAACTAGCATAACAATTTATCCTGCAACAACCAGAATTTATCCTGCAATAACAAAATTTGAATCTTGTTTAATCCTGCAACAACCAGAAGGATTCCTCAACAACCAGAATTTATCCTGCAATAACAAAATTTGAATCTTGTTTAATCCTGCAACAACCAGAAGCAACAAAATATATTACTCACATTGCAAAGCCGCAGCTTATCTCCCAGTCTATGACAGAAACAGAGGCGACAAAATACAGTTCTTCAATTCTCTCCAATTGAACCTGGAGCCGGCGAAATATTCAAGCAGGTTTTTTTCCTGCTTCAAAATCTTATAAGCAAATTGTGATTTTGTTTTTCCCGTCTTCTTAACCACACACAGGTTTTTGTATGGAGCTTGAGTCTGTTCAAGTTTGTTTCCCACTACTAAAGACAAAAGATTATGTATTTGGTTTTGCGTCGGCTAGGGTAGTTTGAAAAAGTCAAATGTATAAAATGTTGTAAAATGTATATAATTTATTAAAAAAAATATGTGCGGTTTGTTGGAAACGGCACCGTTTCCAACTAAACTAACCACACGTGTCACCGCATACCCCCATCCCCTAAATACTCTGGTATATGAATATAATTAGAGAACTCCCTAGAAGCACCGGAATCAACTATCCACTCTATGGAGCAGGATACAGGGTTAAGAGCATGAGTCTGTACATAAGAAGCAGAATCAATCTCACCAGATACACCAATTTCCTCTGAGTCCAACAAATAGTTTCAGAACTTTAGGATCCATGTTACCCAATTGTTTTAAATCTTCACTCATCATCTATCAATCAATCAGTAACACATCAATAACTCCACAACAATCAACAATCCCAACTCCAAAATAGACAACCCAACAATCCACATATTTCCCAAATCTCAATGCACAGTTCACAATAATACTCATAAATCAACAATCCACAATCAACATTCATCTCAATTCATCAAATTCAACCACAATCTACAAAATTCATTCATAACCCACCTCAAATCCATAATGCAATTCAATTCCACAACACAATATCTCATAATCCACATCACAAATGCATAATTAAACATCAAACTACCTTCAAAAACCACAAATTAACACAAAAAACAGCAGCCCAGTAATCTGGTCGGCGTCGAAAACCCATGCCGGAAGTACTCAACGAAGGGCAACCATTGGCCGGAGTGAGTGGCCGCCGGAGTGCGCGGTCATCGAGCATGCAGTCGTGCGGATGTCGTGCGGTTGCATGTCTGTCAAGGCATCTCGGGGCTTGCGGTCGTGCAGGCAGCCGAAAAAAGGAAGTGGTGGTGGAAAATCGGCAGTGGCGGCGGCGGCTAGGATTTGGTGAGGTGTAGGGTATATCTCCGATACCAACTTGAATTTTGGGCTAGGAATGTCTCGTGTTCTATTGAACAATCAAAACATACTTATACAATATACAAGAAAGGATCAGAATACTTAATACCAACAGAGACCTTATACACTATATAATGCATGGGTACGGATGGCTGTTGTGTCCCACCTACTTGATCATGAATCTGATTGGTCAGTGTAGATGATGCTTGAGGATTATGTTCGTGAAAAATGACTATTCGACCTAATTGCCACTATTAATAGTGTTTGAAATTTTCTCCTTGTAATTGAAACTTGAATTTGTATTTTGCTACTCTGTTTCGGAGGTTGGATTCATCTGCAATTTTTTTGGCTCAATCGATTTCCTGCAATTTACTTATCAACTTTATGAATTGATTATTGTGTTTGATAGATGCAAGATAAGATGTTACCATACATGTTTACATTCAGAGATATAATTGATATTGCCTATTTATTTAACTGTTTCATAGTGCATAATCAAACTGCTAGTCAATATATCAGACCAAATAAAACGTAATCAAAATGACACGTAATCACTCGGTTACTGCAAGAACATTGATATCCTAATCAAACATAATTAATAATTCTGCAGTAAACAGTACTTAAAATAAGAAAACTTTTAGTAACAAGGGTGTGAAGTGTGGGGGTGGCATGCTGTCCCTTGATTTCTACCTGTACATATCACATATCATGCAGGGACTTTAACATCTACTGGAACTTAAATATCCCGCTAAGATACCGAATTTCACTTTTTTTACCTTCTCGTACTATTCTTCAGTCATTGACTGAGATTGTCTCTGTGTTGGGCTCACACTTCCTCCTCTACTTATTTTGAGTGCATCCAATGCTTTCTGAATTTCCATCGTCATGGCGCTGTCCACGCTGCCAGATGACAATTGTTTGTGTGCTTTCTGCAGATGAAGTTTCAAGGAGCTGCTGCTAAGACCAGCAGTCTTGCCACAGATGGGGCAAACCTTCATCAATGGCCGACGCTGCTGCCATTCCATGGAGACTTGGCCGTGCAACTTCTGATCCAAATCCAACAGAATCCTTGCAAAACCATCGTTTGGCTGAGCTCGGCGGTGGGCGCGTTTCAAGGTGTTCCAGGCTTCAAGGAGAGTGAAGTTCCTGTAATGCCGAAATCATGCTGTTGGAGCGGGAAAACAGAACAACAGAAGAACAAGTTGATTCTTAGCCACATTTCATTGCCAGGTTGCTTATTGCTTACTTTCTCAGCATTAGATAGGCAAGAACTAGCGTTGCACTCCTGCTCTTCCCTTCGAAGCAATGAACTAAAACTTTCCCCTCTATTTGCTCAACATGATGGATGAAGTCATGGGCTTCTTCGAAAATATCATCGATGTTGGCATCTTCGTTGTCACATATCTGTTTACAGAAAATAAAACGTCAGTACAATAAGTGATAAAATACACTCACAGTATATGTCAATGCTCGTGAAAGGGATGAAGTATATTTTGGAAATATTCACTAGTACAAGATTGGATATGATCTTTAGATATTGAATCATCCATTGAGGCAAGCCAACATCACAGGCTGAAAGCTGAAGAGAAGAAGGCTATTGCAAATAGCTAAATGGAAGCATTTCTGATAGATAAAACAATAGAGAGTTCTCAATTCTGCATTGCGAAGTTCGAAGAAATGCCGTGTCATCACTTACTGAGAAGTTTTTATATTCAAACAACTCAGGGAACTGAGAGTCGGCCTGCCCAATCTCATTGGAGCACAGGCATAAAATGTGGGTAACTCCCAAAAGCTGTAGAGTGTGCACAGAACGAGCTGCAAGTGCCCCACCAAGAAACATGCTGTCCAGGATTCGTGACGGTTTTTCGGTGTTTGCTGCATCAGATATCAATCCTATCCTCTCCAGAATGTGCTCTAACCTGACCTGATAATGAAGTTCATAAGCTACAGAAATCCAAGCTCACTTGCAGGGGGAAAACATAACTCTTGATAAGATTTTGCTACCATTACAAGTTATACCTTCAACTCATAAGCATCAATCACACAATTGCTATCGCTACCTTCAAAAAAACCAGTGGTGAAATTATTCTCCAAGCAAAGTTTGACTACGTCATTTTTAAGCATATCATTCCATTGCTCCATATCTTTGTTTAGTTCTGCATCAACCTGAAATGCAAATACCAACAAATTTGTTTTGCAACAAAAGAAAATTTATGCATTCACAAATTTAAGGTAATAAACTTTAAGAAACACAATGGCACCACGTCAGGCTACAATTATTAATACAGATTTATATCTCGATAAGAAAATTATTAATAAAGAACAAAGTTCTTTGTTCGGTGTTCTACTAGAAGTTATATATGTACCACTTCACCAAATTATTAATACAGATTCAAGTCCTACAAAATATTGCTTCACCAGTTCTGGACTTGACAGGAAAACAAATGTGAAGTAGAATTATGGGATGACACTGAAACAAACACATAGAATGACCATAGCTAAAAAAACACAAAAGATAATAAACTATTGGTGGCAGATCATTTTGCTGCAAGAACAAATTTTAAGCAGTAAAGGACTACTAGATATGCGAAAGTTGATGCAATGCAAGCCAATTGAAAATTTTGGTTCTGATGACTGATATATATGAAAATAAGAAAGAATACGACAAGACTAGTCATAGTTAATCTAGTGGAAGTCCCTCATGCAAACTATTTTGAAGTTCCTTACGACCAAAATTTTGCAAACCTTGGCGAATCTGTTGAAGTCGCGAAGCTTTGATGTCAATCTTAAGCTACGCAACTGTTCACAACCACCCTTGCTGGACTTCCCATGCCAACTTTCACGTGAGATTGGTGAACAGCCATCCGAACTTTCTCTAACTGACCTTGGAGCTGTTCTTTGTGATTCTTGATCACTAGGATCAGAACTGTTGTCACTACTTTGATTATCCTTGCTGGGTGATGAAGGATAATGGACCTCTGTCGCTTTAATCAGTGATGAAGATTCAGTGACCAAAAGATCATCCTTGTCAAGATCCCCGTAAGAAGATTTATTAATAATAGCGAGAAAGGCTCGCAAAAGGCTATCTAGTTTTTGGTGAAGAGCAAACAGGAACATATGAAATCCCTGCAAATCCCTGAGTGCTGCTCGAAAGCCACTTCTGAACTCATGCACGGCCAAAATCATTTCACTTTCACGAAAATCGCTTCTAGCATCACTTTTTGCCAAAGTCACTAATTTCCCTCCAGTTACTTCATGCAACAGTTGAGATACATATTCAGGACTGTTAATGAGTAGCTCAACCAGCTTAGGATAATTAGCTTGATCATTTGCACGCTTCGCAGCTGGTGGTCGGCGAGGTACCCCAGAGTCTATTGCCACAATACACGAATCCGAAGACACAGGGTCGCTCAAAGATAGACTCCTTACACTCATGTTGCTAGATAGTGGAGATTCTGAAACATCAGATAGATCAGAATTCTGTGATGCTAATGCTGGTTGGTTAGGGCTTAACCTGCTATCAATAGAAGTCGTTCTTCTCTCTTTCTGAAGAGCCCGGATAACTTTAGGTCTATACCTCTGGATTGCAGAATCAAAAGCAACCTCAAGTGCATCAATATTTGCATTAGCTAATTTATCAGCTAAGATCAAATTTGCAGAGTTCCCGCGCCACCTGAGCTGGCGACAAGGAAGACGATCCTCGTTTCTTATAACAAGGTCTAACATCAAGATCCGGCCAAGTGCTGCTGCTGTCTTTTCTGCAACTTCTCGTGACTCAAATGCGTTCGAGCTTTCCAGTAGAGGAGCGCCATGAACATAACTGGAAGTGAAAGATTAGCTATATAAGTACTTTTTTATGCTAACACGGCAGAAATGTAATGGTCACTAAATAAATGATACTGGTGTCTTCTCCGATCAGTTATCCATCTGTATGAATGATGCGAGAAACGGAGGTTGTTAGGTGTCCCCAAGTATCAAGAACTCTTTACTCACTTCATGACTAAAAGACAGCGGCTAAGCTCGAGAGCTTCCAGAATTTCAGAGCATGTCATTTCCCCAATTTCATCTCCTTCTGCAATAGCCGCATCTCTTGCTCTTTCTGCAGCCTCCTTGATTTGAAACCACTCACAACTCGTATTATGAACAACTCTAGCCTGAAAATTAGCATAGAAAGCTTTAGGGACACAAACTGGTCTTACACTTTTAGAAGTAGCATTTGAAGCAAGAGGGAACAACTTGTGGAGTATGGACACCTAGCCACTTTGCAAATTCACAGCCAAGTCGTTCTGATTGGGTAGCCATCCTTGATGATGAGAACTTAATAACAGCTGCTGCTTCCTTAGGAGAAGATTCTTCATTTTCGGTTTGGCTGAATAGAGCGAAAAAAACAACACCCCCAGAATTAACTGTGACCTGTACAAGCATAATTGATGTAAGGTAGACACCCTATGTAGCAGGAAAAATTGCACGTAAAATATCATGGCAAAACTAATGAAATTGTCAATATCATACAAGTAATCAACAACTAAAGTTTCTCACATACCTCAAGTGGTTTGTTCATCTCATCCTCGGGCTGCTCAGTGCTGCTGCTATGCTCGGTATGGTGAAGAGAAGAAAGCGTACTCCAGGGGATGGAGCATGATTCAATGTCCAACATGTCCGCTTTACCAAGTCTCTCCCATAAACTGATTTCTGGAGACGGTATAGTTTGTGTGTCATTATTATGTTCTTCGGGACTGCCCAAAACCAAGAGAACGTCACTAAAACTTTTTTCCCCTTCTAATATAGAAAGCAACAGTATAAAGAAGGAAACAAAGAAAGAGAGAGTGGAAAAAAGAGAAATAAGAAAAACAGTCCTCATACTTGGAATAGTAAGAATTCAGAACAAATTTCAGGCAGGAGTCGTAAATAAGTTAATCATTAGGCATTGAACGCCAAATGCATCAACAGTTATTACATGGCATGCTCAGACAATCCGACCAGCTGATGTAGCTCAAATAATTGCTATGGATAGCACAGCACAGTGTTCGATTGTCATAATGTAAAATCTTTCTTCTATAACCGGAATGAATTATATGCAATCTGGTGATAAATCTAGAGCAAGCAAGTAGGAACAGGTATAGTAATGGCAACATTCTTTTACTTAATGAACTTTTGTTCTGAGAAATATGGCTTGGGCTGGTGTACTGACTGTCGAGCAATATGAGATTCTGAAGGTAGGATAAAAGAAGATAAAATTTATGTCACAAAAAACAGTAACCAAGCAGTTTGGTTGCACGGATATTGATTTGCTCATATATTGGTTTTGTTGAAGCAAGATATCAATACATATACAGAAGGACACCGGACCTTATCACATGATTTGCAGGAGAATACATAGATTTCAGCACTATTTGTATGCATATTTACTTCTATTTCTTGTTTCTGAATGCATAGTTATATCCCCAAAGGGATATAATATAACTACGATATGATTCCGGGACCGAGGCAAGTAGAAATGGGGATAGAACTCGTTGAATAGAAGAGACCAAAATCCATAGACTAGAGACTATAATCTCATTTAACTAACTACCAACTAAGAACTAAGAACTAAGAAACTAGAGGATAAACAAACTTCATTTCATTCATTATCTTACAATAGACCATATATATATGCAACACATGGTCCTAACCAAATACAAAAGATAATAAACTATTTTAATAACCTACACATTAACCAAGGGGATTAGATTTGAGAAGATCTTTAGGCTTGTGTAGTCCTTGACCTTCCACATTTAGGTTCGTATCAAACTACCATTCATAAGCATCGCAAGAGCACCTGACGTACATGTTCATTTCACTAGCGTGGAATATTAACAAAAATAATTGAACAAGTATCTATCAATGTTGATCTTTATCAGAGAATTTGATTCTTCACAGAAAGAAAAACATCTGGCACGTAAGAGTACATTTTCCAAGCAGGAAAACATTTTCATGCCACAGCCAAAAACCATTACATTTCACTAACCATTAAGCTGCCGAAGGATGAATTAACGACTCACTAAACTGATACTTCTGATTTTCCCAATCAAGATAGATCCATATTGTTATTAAGGAAAATGCTAAACAAACAAACACTAAACCGAAAATAGGGACCGGAATTGGGCATAAAGAAGAAATTACCCCTGGCACTGACAGTGTTTCTGTGCTTAGTAGGGGGCAATTTCTTCATTTTGCCCAATTTCGGTTTAAATTTCGGTTTAGGTTTGTCCGCCTAGCATTGCTCTGTTATTAAACTTCATCCTGGTCAACGAACGGACAAACCTCAATGAGATTCTCTCGATGTGTTGAGGTCTGTGAGGGAATCCTGAGGCTCTATACTTGCTGCTGCGTTTACGAACCAATTCGAGCCATTGTGCAAACCGGAAAGCAGGCCCCGCTGTAATGTCTCCCAACATATACAACACCTGCATTTCTTTAAAATCTAAGCCCAGACCGCTTCTTTCTTCATTTAAATAACAAATTTCACTACCCAATTGGGGGAATGAGAAATAAGAGAAACATATTTTCGGGCAACGAGATGTACCCTTGAAGTAACAGTGAGGGGCAATGGGGCATCTGTCTCGCCGTTGCCTGGATCAAATTCTCTATCCTCCTCCGCTCTCTGCATATACATCTTCTTCAAATGTGTGCCTCAAACAAAACTGCGCCTTTGACCAAATCCCTTTTCGTATAAAGTTCATCACTTTCTCTCAGATTCCAATCCCATAAACAACAGGAGAAACACATAAATCCAAAACCATATCAAGATCCACAAATGTGCACGTAAATCCAGATTAAGAATTTCTCCAAATATAGGAAGACAAACCGTGGGGTAACGTATGGCATCCCATGATTCTGTTAGGAAGAAATTGTCGAGAGATGGAGAGAATAATGTAAAGTGAAAGGGCTCTCCTAAATTGTGGGGTTGGCTAAAAAGTTTGGTCTTGCTGTTATTTTGGGTGATGGGCCATACCGACATCGGAGCACCGGATTGAAAGCAAAGAAGTGTATATTATTGCAGTAATTCTATAACGGACGAAAGAATCCCACGAAAATCATACGAATTTTTGCCACATCAGCACAGGCGTGAAGCCGTTGGCCGACAGCCTCACATGATCAACAGTACTATGAAAAAGCTCTATTAGAGAAATCTGTCGTCTAGCGGATCTTTACCATCTCAGATACCGTATACAGTACCGTAATCACATTCGGAATACATGAGCATCCTGTATCCCTTGATTGGATGTCAATGAAGGCATAAAATCTGCACCAGGTCATTTTTTTGTATTTCCCTTTGAAGGAGTGCTACCTGTCCCTATTATTCTGGTCGTTTTCTTTAAATTATTGTATAGAAGATGTCGTTTCACTTACTAGAAGTGAAACCATTTTGAGGCCGACAGGCATGTTCTTTTGTTTCATTATTTGGTTTTTTATTTTTCTTATTATATTATATATTAACTGATAGTTATATTCTCTCTTATTAATTTTAAAATTGAATTTATTGGAAGAATCGTTCATTGTTCACCGGAATGAATATTATCATAATTATCAGTACGTCGTATGGTTCGATTAGAGATGTCGGTTGATATAGTTTCGACATATTTTATTAAAAATGAAAATTAATATTACGACGGCTTCGTCGCCTAAAAACTAAAACTCTAACTGATGAACCCAAAACTTCAATAATCCTAAATGCTAAACTTTATTTAAAAATGACAATTAATATTACGGCGTCTTCGCCGCCGAAAAACTAAAATTCTAAATGATGAATCCAAACTCTATAAACCCTAAATGCTAAACTTTATTTAATTTTTTTAAGATGACAATTAATATTACGGCAGCTTTGCCGCCGAATAACTAAAACCCTAAATGATGAACCCAAACTCTATAAACTCTAAATGCTTGACTTTATTTAAAGATGATAATTTATATTACGGCGGCGAAGCCGCAAAAAAATTAAAATCCTCAATAATAAAGTATATCGAAACCATATCAAATGGCATCCTTAATCAAACCACACAACACACTGAGATAGCTTTCATTTTGGTGAACGATTAACGATTTTTAAAATAAATTTGATTTTAAAAATAGTATGAAAGAGAATTAAAATTTAAGGTAATATAGAATAAAATAAAGGAAAATAAGAAAAGAGGATGAAAACTTAGCTAAAAAAAAGAGGATGAAATAAGAAAATAAGGGAAAGTGGGCGGAAACTTGTCGAAAAGAAAATAACGTGGGTGGAGGGGAGGAAATAAAAGAAAATGTGTTGGTATTATTGGCAATAAAAAAATATAATAGAATAAAGGAATTCTGGATAAAAAGTATGGACAGGTACCATTATTATTCCCTTTCACTTCCTACCAAGTCAAAGAATTTTTTTACCTGAGCTGGACTATTAAATAATTTTTTAATATTAAGTTCGTCCATAGTTATTGCTGGGTTGTTCCTACCACAAATTAATAGAAATATTTTAATATTGCAACTCTTTTAGATTAACATTTGATAGACCCTCTTCACTCTGATTCCAGATACTTGTGGAAATTAGATATTTGCACAATAAAAATGTAAGAAATAAAAATAAAAGAAAAAAAATTAAGCGGGTCGGAATAAGGCGGTTTGAACTATTTAACAAGGTTTTACTTGACAAATGGGGGAGCAGAATACTAATAGGACAAATGGGGGAGCAGAATACTAATAGGAAAAAATGAGTTGTGGTTGCAAGTACTAAGATCAAAATATGGCAACAATGGCAAACTAAGCTGCGGCTCTATGGAAGAAATGAGATCACAAAGTTTTGTTATAAGAAGAGGAAGACGAAGGTGAAGAGAAGGGTCATCAGAATCCAAATAGTGGAAAGATATCTGTCATACACTTAATGAAGAATGGTTCCAAACGAATTGGAGCGGAAAGGTGGGAAGAGGGAAATGCATCAAATTCTGGGAAGATAAATGGATCGAAAACTCAGAACTTAAACAGACGTATCACTGTTTGTACCACACGGCAAAAGACAGAAATCAGTTTATACAGATATTTGGAAGCTAGACAAACGGTATATGGGAGTGGAAGTTTCAATGGAAATGGCCATTGGATGAATGGGAACAAGCTGACCTAAGGGAATTGACCGCAAAACTGAACAGTGTCTAGCTGGAAACGACACAAGATGATACATGGAAATGGAGACTGAACCCTGAAGGAGTCTACACTGTCAAGCAGGC
>JAOYMZ010076569.1:0-27500 GCA_025802335.1 Pinguicula primuliflora | reverse complement strand
TTGATCATGTTGCCGGACTTCACCTCCATGATCTCCAATATTTTTGACCGAGTGAGTAATAATCCGACTTATTTTCTAATGTGGAAGATCCACTTAGTGGCGACCACAGAGCATACGATAAGCAGATATATACATACCCGAACCAGAGCTCCAATACCACTTGTTGGGCGCAGCGGATAAAATAATAATAATAATGGAGAAATTAGGCAGGTGAAGAAAATAAATGGACACCGAGAATTTCACGTGGTTCACCCTCAAACTTGGGTTACGTTCACGGGACACACTCCGAACAATTCTTCCACTACAAAATAGTAGGTACAAGAGAGTCTTCTCTAGAACTTCTAAAGGCTAACCAACACCAGAGATCTACCCAAAAATATTTCCCCAATATTTTGTCACTCCCCCAATTTAGGAACACCCTAAATAACTCTCTCTCACAGAAAAAATCTTCTTTCTTCGGTTGGTGCTTGTTCTGTGTTGTATCTAAAATTGAAGAATCTGCCTCTCTATTTATAGGCAATGTTGCGCAGCCATTTTTGAAAAAACTTCCATCACTTTGAAAAAACACAGCCATCCAACTTTGAACAGCCATCCAACTTTGAACAAAATGCAGCCAAGTTTGAAAAACTTCATTTTGATGGATGTCTTGAATATTGTGGCCCTCCCCCATGTGGAGGGACCAACACTTTTGACAATTTGCATGGGAGTCCTATCTATTGGTTGACAATCTATAACCATCTTTCGAGTAAAAAACCAATGTCTACTGTGTTCACTGTTGGACTGGGCAATATCAAACAATTCAACGTTTGTGGGATTCCGTCCAACATCATTTTTGAAAAGCTTCGTATAGTACTCAATATCTTGAGCATCAAAGGCTAAACCCATTTCCTCATTTATCTCCTCTAATGCCTTTTGGCCCTTCTCCATGACTGGTATATATCGTACTTCTTCAGGGATTACTGATGTCTCAAAAGATACGAGCCTTTGATAGTAAATGCACTCGGTCATCCTGTCATGCACCAAAGCAGCAAATTCACCAATTTGGGTGTCTGTAAGCGGTGCACCTCCAGAGGTAATGAACAACAAGTACCTCCTTGACCGTTCTAACCTATTTATTTCAGTCAAACCACAAGCTCGGCAAATTGAAACAGCATTGGCAGACCATGCTGTGGTGAAAGACAATCGGGGCCCAACTTCTACGATAACAGCATTTAAGCTCTTTGTCCTCTCTTCTTCAAGAAAACTCTCAGTCCCCAAATTATCAGGCTCATAGGTTTCGCCCAAAAGCCACTTTAGGGCCGAATGCTTACCCTCAGAAAGATCTCCAGATAACCCGACATTGAAACACTGCTCGGTTTTCAAACCGATTATTTGGTCTGAGACCTTGGTCTGGACCAGTTTGAGAAGCTCTGCTGTTGCACTTTCCTGTATGTATGGAATCCGATAAAAATGTACCACCTTTTCAGCAACCCTCTTCACTAATTCTGATTCCACGCTCACTGCACCTCTTACCTCATTCAACGCTGCTGCTCTGATCTTCAAAGGATTAAATTTTACGGAGGAAGATTTTCTGGACACCTTACCCTGTAGCAATCTACAAGTCTGCCGAAAGGAATATCTAGGCAAAACCAGCTTCGCCCTACAGGAACCCTGCACAAACAAAATAACAAAAATCATCTTCAGCAATCAGATAAATAACTATAAAATCAATTGGAAGTACGAAGTTAGCATACATTTATGAACTCGGCTGCGGTAATTTCAAACGCAGAAGTCATCCCCATGTATCACGGTTATGTACCACGGTTCTTGGCCGAAAGTGAATTGATGCTGGACAGCAACTACAAAATACGGCAAATATGAAGAAAGTGAGAAAAATAAGGAAGAGGACGCAGAAATTTCTTTTCTAGTAAGGCCGTACTAGGTTTTCGTTCACAACACTGAATTTTCAGACAAATTCAAAGGTTATATTGTATTTGACACACTTTATAAATGCACCCATCACAATCACACACACAATCACACTCATTTTTTAATGTGTGGTTATGATGATTGTCACATAAGGTGGTTTATGAAAATGTGTCAAAGTTGAGAATACTTGTAGCATTATTCGTTGTATATACAATGGCGGCACTAGCCAAGAATCGGGCCTCGACTAAACTTAAGGTCCAATTTTAATATATAATATAATAATTAAAAATATTAAACATCATAAAATAATCGTAATCAGTGTAATAGATAATTAAAAAATAATGACTAAATATATTATTCACAACAAATACTTCTAATATAAAATTCATCGATAACAGAATTGACATCATATCTCTCGTTCGATGCAAACCAATGCTAATTGAAACCCATGAGAGAAACAATAAAAATGATATGCATAAGAACATTCTCAGGAAAATGGCCTGCAATCCATTCCAAGAACCCCACATATTGCTTTTTTCCCGCATATTGCTAGCCCCATCATACCATTGACATTGCATATTGCATATTTGTAAATCATGCTTAGTCAACACTTCAGATATTACCTTCTTTAATGAAGAAGCTGCATTACTCTTCACATGAACAATTTCAAAGAAACGTTCTAACACCAATCAACATATCTCAATACAATAGCCATATGTTCCCAATTTGAAATATCTTTTGCTTCATCAACTAGAATATTCAAAATCTCTTTTTGATACATTGGTAAACAATATGTAGCATTCAGAAGAGCATCCAACATAGCACTATCAACATCAGAATTAATTCCTCGCAATAGTTTAAGTAACATTCAAACGATATTCAAGTACCTTTTGCAATTAATGAAAGATGTTGATCTCTGATAATCAAAGTATGGCGGCCCTTGTTTTCTGAATGAACTCGGGAGTTGAAATTCAGTACGTAGAAGATTCCTTGAGGGGTTGGAATCAGATGAAACATCTGCCCAGAAAAACAGAAAAAGTAAGTAACAAATCCGTTTAAAAGCAGTTCATCAATCATGGATGAACCTTCAAGAACAAGTTGCAATGACAAGGATGCAGAGTGATGGTTTAATTTAATGTCACATCCAGTAGAAATGAAAATGGAAAATTTTTACATTGTATATGCATTGAAAACAATAATAATCTAGTGAAGAGAAATATCCAAAGAGTAAGTTTTGAGCCGCAAAAACAAACTGAACACTAATTGATTAGGAGAATAAACTGCAAATAAAAGTCACAAACTAGAAATCATTTTGAGATGGTGGGTAATCCTTATAGGGCAGGCTATAGCAGCCGGATCCTTATTGGAAGCACATGAGGAGATGTGCAGCTTCAAGGTCTTATTAACAATTACCTATGTAACTTCCTGACCAGTTCCCTTCGACACGACGGCCGACGGCACTCCAAGTCTCCACCTTCAGTCAAGCGCAAGAAAGGTTGGTTGGGTTCAAACTCAAAACTCACGATGACTCAGTTTTTTTTTCGATTTACGAAATCATATATTTTTTGTTTTACTTTTTAGTTTTTGACAGGGCTGGGTTAAAACTTACGGAACTACTATATATATTTTTTTTGGTAGGTAAAGAATTTCATTTCACCAAAAATTGAATGTACAACTACATATCAATCTATACATCAGTAGACTAAAAACATGAAGAACATTATACATTGTTATCAGGCCATCAAAGATATGTTCAATGTCTGAGTCGGAGCACGTAGCCATTCTGATATACTTGCGCCTGACGGAGTACGTCCATGTGCCACTAACCAAGACCATGCATCAACTTTCACACTTTCAACAGTATCCATGGAGCTTTCATCATCAAATCGAATACTGTTTCTATCACGCCAAAGATGCTATATAGTTGCTATCCAAATCGATGTCCACACCTCTTGGCTACGTTTGCCTTTCACATTTCTCGTGAATTCAGATAGATGCTCAGAAGGATTCAACAGGGAGATATTATTCATACCAAGCCAACAATATATTTCATTCCATACCTTTTTAGCGTGCAGACAGTTGAAGAAGAGTTGCTGGACATCCTTATTTTCCAAGGCACAGTGCACACATCTCAAGTGAGAATGTTGTACTGCTACCCCTCGTCTCTGTATATTCGTCATGGTAGGAATTCTGTCCTGCAACATCTTCCAAGTAAAACATTGTATTCTGCGAGGAGCTAGCTTGCACCATGATCTAACCAAAACTGAATCCTCCAGTTCATCTTCCTCATTCAGTTCGGCTGCTTGCATTCTGTATGCTGAGGCAACAGTGAATTTTCTAGTTTCATCTCCTCTCCACAACCAGCAGTCATTTTCAGTTGCATCAGTATAATGTTCTTTCACAACATTCAACATTGTTTGTAACTGTGTCTCTTCCTAGGATCGGAGTTGCCTTCTAAATGTTATCTGCCACTCATTAGCATTTTGTGATCCTGGCTTCAGTTCTTGCACTGTAGCATCTTTGCATGAGGTCAGTTTGTATAAGTCTGGAAACGGAACTGCTAAACACCCATTTCCAATCCAATTTGTTTTCCAGAACAGCGTGCAGTTGCCCACTCCCATCTTTAGATACATATTCTGATGAAACCATGGAGTATCAACTGTTCCTTCCCAGATATCAGACCAGAGCTTTGATGCATTGTCTGGGAGAGTTATTAGGCTGTAGTCTGTGTGTTCATCTCCATGCTTCAGATACTTAGCAGTGATAACCTCAGTCCATAAGCCACCTTCAGTCTTTAGTCTCCATAACCATTTTGAGAGTAGCGAGGTGTTCATTGCATTGATACTCCTTATCCCCAAACCTCCCGCACCAATTTCCATACATAAAGCTTTCCATTTTATCCAGTGGATCGGCCTTCTTTTTTAGCTTGAGTTTCTCCAAAGGAAGTTACTGAGCATTCTCACAATACTTTTGAGCACTATTTTTGGGATTCTGAACATAGACATATGATATACCAATAGACTCTGGAGTGAGGACTTGATAAGTGTTAAACGTCCTGCAAAATTCAGAAATCTAGAGTCCCATTTTTCCATTCTTTTAGACAGATCATCCATCACCGATTTCCACATATGCACCTTCCCCGAACTATGTCCTATAGGCAAGCCCAGATGGATAAAAGGAAGTTCCCCAGTTGAGCAATGCAGCATATCAACAAAGGAGTGCAGCATCTCAGTACCTAGATTCAGTCCATACAGATGGCTTTTAAAGAAATTCACTGACAGTCTAGAAATTAACTCAAATACCTTCAGTATACCTTTAATGGCAAAAACATTCTGCTCTGTCCCTTCAGCACACAAAAGGGTGTCATCCGTGTACTGTAAGTGAGTTATCTCAACCTCACCAATTCTCGCACCTTTCAGGACTTGTAAGCCTCTTGCTTGGTTAAACAACAGTCCCAATCCTTCTACTGCCAGCAGGAATAATAGTGGCGATAAGGGATTGCCCTGACGAAGGCCTCTTTGCAATTTAAATTCACCGGAACTGCTTCCATTTACTAAGACCGCAGCATGTGCCGTAGTGATACATTGTTGCATCCATTTTATCCACAACTCAGAGAAGCCAAATTTGTGTAACATACTGAGCAGGTAACTCCAATTCACAGAATCAAATGCTTTGGTGAAGTCAACTTTGAAGAGTAGCAGAGGTTTCTTGGATCTTTTATATGTATGGACTATTTCATTACCAATCAACACCCCATCCAGTATTTGGCATCCTTTCAAGAACCCAATTTGCTCTTTTCGAATAATCTTAGACATCACTGTACTCATTCTACCAGCTAGCAGCTTAGAGAGGACTTTATACCCACAGCCAATGAGTGAGATTGGACGATACTGGTCCTTAGAGAGAGGATTTGTCACCTTAGGTGCCAAGGTAATCCATGTACCAGTCTGTCCTTGAGATAACCGTGAGTCTTTATAAAATTCCTAAATAAAGTTGATGAAGTCATCCCTGACTATATCCCAGTACTTCTGCAGGAAATAGAAATTATATCGGTCCGGTCCAGGGCTCTTTAGAGGAGAGCAATCCCATACTGCTTTTTTTATCTCATCCTCTTCAAACGGAGCTGTCAAATGTCTATTATCTTCCTCTGTTAGTCTTGAACTAGCAGGTCTACACCAACTTTCTTCTTCATATTGCTTCTGAAAGTGTGATTTGATCTCACTTTTTACCTCCTGCACGTCATCACACCACTGGTCATTTATCTGTAGGCCTCTAATGCTGTTTCTCCTCTGATTATTCTTAACTCTTGCATTAAAATATTTGCAATTCCCATCTGATTCCTTGATCCATCGAGACCTTGATTTTTGATATAGGAGTTTTGCTTTACTCGTCAGCACCTTGCTCAGATTCAGCCTTAGTTCTCTTTTCATCATTTTCAGACTTTGTCAAGTTTCTTGTTTCAACCAGTGTATCAAGCCTTTCAATACTACGTTGTATGCTTTCCAAGTTTCTGTCAACATTCCCATACACTTCTTTGTTCCACTTCCGCAACTTTCCTCTCAGAATACGAATCTTATGATGTAGTATGTAAGCCTTGGTTCCTTGAACCTGAATATCAACCCACTCCTTCTTAACATAATCTTGGAACTCAGGAACTTCACTCCAGCCAATAATTGTATTGAATATTTTTGGCCCCCAGTTTAGAACCTCTTCTTGCAGAAGTATAGGACAATGATCAGTAAGTCCCCTATCTAGGGCGTGCTGATAAATTGTAGGCCATCTTTCCATCCATGATTCAAATAGCAGGAATCTGTCTAATCTACTGAGACTCGGTCCTTTTCCATTCACATAGGTATAGAGTTTTCTCTGTAGAGGAAGGTCTAGTAAACCAGCATCATCAATGAACTGGTTGAAGTCCTGCATTTCCCTCCGAAAATGAGATGATAAGCTTTTTCTTTCTTCTGGAGTTCTCACCGCGTTAAAATCTCCAACAATACAATAAGTATGCACAGGCTGCTGCGCGTTATGTTGTAATATGCGTGCCCACAACTCACGTTTTCCAGAAACTGTTGCTGGAGCATAGACTACCAAAATATGCATCTCAATTTTTTCTGCCCCCTATAGTCCTGTAATAGATATGAACCCTTCCTCAGAGTGAGTGTTCTCCATTAGAAATTTACTTTTCCTCCAAATACACATAATGCCTCCAGATCGACCAACAGAATCCCTATGGAACATTTCGAAATCTTCACCCCATAGTCTTTTACATGTTATCAGAGTCAATCTTTCACACTTCGTTTCCTGGATACATAGAAAGTGTGGCTTGTTCTGTCTCATAAGATCTACTACTGCTCTTCTTTTGTCTGCTGTACCTAAACCACGTATGTTCCAAGACAATATCTTCATGTAGTTTGATTTGATACCTTCTTCGCTGGATTCTATTTCAGTTTATTCTGATAAAGCTCAGAAGCCGAATTCTCTAACTTTTCCAGTTTGGATGTTATCTCATCTGAAGTGAGGTTCGAAGTAACACCCAACTTTTGAGCCAAATTCCATACTTTTGAGCCAAATTCCATACTTTTGAGCCTCAAATTTTGTTGCGCTGTCTGACTGAGGTGATATAATCTTTGCTCCACTGCTTGTATTTCCTGGGGGAAGGTGTCATATTTGTTGCTCCTGGATTCTGGCCGTGTGATACATAAGTTTTTTATTAGAGGTTGCCACAGGATCGTACTCCTTGTCAGACATTCTATTCAACATCCTTGGAGTGAGGTCTAGAATAGGTTGCAGGTCAAAAAGGTCATTGTCCTGCGTACAAGACCTAAGTGGAGTAGCATGCTCAACCTTCTCCAACTCTTTTCCCTGCCCAAAGTCCGAATCTTCCGATAAATTCATTTCCCGAAGTTTTTTGTGGGGATTGTGGTCTCAAAGATAGGGCAGAGTTTTGGCTATCACTAAATCCTTCAGTCACTGAATCCTCGTTCTTTTTTGCCATTGCACGAATATTCACTATCATATCATCAGATATTTGATCATCCCCAATATCAGTATCATCACTTCTCACCCCATTTACTTGCCAACTTCTCATATCATATACTTCCTCCATTCTCTCTACACTGTTCAGATCACTTTTCTTTTCCACTTCTTCCTGTTTGTTCATCTGATCCTGCTGCTCAGCTGGTAGGTATACAGGCTTGATATTACCATCCTAAGACATTGCTTCGTGGTTCATCACTTTCTTTTTTGGCACCCATTTTGGGCCATGCTACGTTTTTTGGTTTCCGTAGGCTTCAAGATTCGGCCATTCTTCATTGCTTACAGGTCGAGCCATTTTTAAAGTACGGGCAAAATTCCAGATTCCTTTGTTCGCTGGCAGTTCCTCATCAATCTTCACATTGAATACATCTGCACCGATTTCTACTGACAATGTGGTGTTAATCAGCAGGTTGGATGTTGTCATAATTAACACACGTCCATATTGCATTTCTGTTTGGTCATTCGTCTTGTCATCCACTTTTAAAACAATCCCCAGACTAGAGCATATCTCAGAAAAAAGCGTGCATACCAACAGTGTAATGGTGCACCTCTTACCCTCATCCAAGCAGGTCTCATTAGCTTTCCCTCCATGTATTTCCAGGGTCGCATATTATGCACACATAGCATTTCTGCAGTACTCTCATCGCTTAACATTTTTAGTTGATCCTCTGAGTTTTTCAGACAGAGCAGCACTTCTCCGCCTTCTAATCTGACCGCACTCCCCCTTCATATCCTTGTTTTTCCATTATCTTCCTCATTGAGGTGATATCCAGAACCGGTGAAGGAAAGTAAACTAAGCAGCATTCGAGCCAAGAGCTTTCCTCAGTCGTTGGCAAGAATTTAACCACTTTCAATGGCTCATCGTTAATCACATTCACAACTGCTGGTACTAGTTTTTCAGGCATAATACCAGAACTTTTTTGTACACTACTGGCTTTTCCAGCATTTGTTCGTGCTTTGTTGACAAACAACGTACAAGACTCAACCTTTACTCCGTTAACTTTTCCAATTATCTCATCCAAATTAGTGCTCTTTACAAAGCGAACGAAGCCATACCTTTTCCCTTTAAATTCCATTCTCGGAAGGGCAAACACATCACATACTTGGGCATAGGCATCAAAGAATTTCCACAGATATTGCTCGTTCCATTCCGCAGGAAAGTTGGATACGTATAGAGAGACCGAATTTGCTCGAATCTTATCAATGAACGCTGGCAATGGCTTATGACTCGTACCTTCACCATTGGGCCACTGCGGCCTTACCTTTCTCAAGTCTCGTTTTTCCTCGATGACGTACTGTGGTCCACTCTTCGTCCTGATTCGCATCAGTAACATCGTTATTCCTTCTAACATCGCTAGCGAGTACTTCCGACATCTTCTAAACAACCAAATCGATGGAAATTTCAAGGATTTTCGGCTAGGGTTTACTGTAGCTTTTTTACGAAACTACTATATTTATTCGGGAATTCATCATCATCTTTTAAAATAAATATCACTATAATAGAGAAAGGATCACGTCCTGTACAAAACATTCCTGGACAATACATCTTGTCCATTAATTTTTCATCTCACAGACGAAACCAATTAGCAAATTAAAGAAGATCACGTGACCCACTTTTGTCACCCATTTTGCAATTATGACCACAGAGCAGTGTTCGAGAAAGTGCTAGGCGGTCCCTGAGCGAAAAGGGACCACTCAGTGCCTAGGCGGCCCAGGCGCCCACCTAAGCGGGTAAATAAGCGGCCTAAGCGGGAATTCGAACAAGACAGATGGCAATATCCTAGAGCTTAGGCGGTACCTTAGCGGCCTATGCGACTTACTTCTCGAACAGAGCCACAGAGTGATTGTTGTTCATTCCAAGAAGAGGCCAGCTATTTTAGGACGACCAAGATCACCCAAAAAATCATGACCACCCGGCTCGGCCATCGAAGACCACCCAAAAAATCAAGAGTTGGATATCAAAAGCATTGAACCTCCCTGGGTCGTCGGGAAGCCTAATGTACGGCGTCGCCGTCAATTCGTTCAGCCAATTCCAGATTGTCCCCTGTCCCTCCTTTCCTATACTCACTATTGCTCTGTATAGAAATGGAATTAAGCCCTCCTTCCCTACTTGCTTCTTGGTTCGCATGTGAGCGAAGGCGGCCAGTGGTGGTGACGTGGAGGACCTGGAGCTTGCCTTGTTGACGAGAGGTTTGGAGAAAATGTCTTCTTTCGGAATTGGATCGTCGGGAGTTGTAGTTGTCTGTCTATCAGTTTTGTCAATAGAGAAGATCACGTGACATTTTAAGTGAGAAAGTAATCTGGTCAGTCAGATTAAAAATCGACGAATCAGATTGCTTTGTCCAAGATGTAATTGATTTGTACAGGAAGTAGTAGTACGGGTGATCCTTTCTCCACTATAATAATCCTCATATCATGTACTTCTATTTAAGATGTGTCTCGATATTTTTTCTATATAATTATTTTTTTACCTTTAATATTAAGTTATAATTTATGTGATATTAAGATAGTGACGGATCTTGATGAGATTGAGGGGGGCATGCCCCTCAACCCAACCCAACCCAACCCACCCCCAATACCAAAAAAAAATTCTAGGACCCTCTACCTTCATCACACCAACAATATATAATATAATATTTAATTAATTTTTTTTAAAAGGAAACATAAATACTAAGTATATATTTAAATGCCTTTCAAAAAAAAGTATATAATTCAATTTTTATTATTATATGAGATTTAGTATATCTATTGAATTTATTGGAGACAAAAATTTAGTATTCATCTATTTTTGAGTTGAAATTAAGATCAATTCTGTGATTCGTTTGTAGAGATAATTTCAAAACATGTCATAAATTTTGGCTACCGGCTTCATAACGGTAAAAAAATTGTAAAATTCTCTAAATATGGATGTAAAGTGTAAAATCTTAAGCCTATTTTAATAGTCACATAATATTGATTTTGTGCTTATTGTTTGTTCTCATCTTTATATTTTTTTATTAACAACGATATTATTATGCAATGATAACAACCGATGAGGTCTTAGTAGAGAACAAGTATAAATATGGCTATAATTATTGTTGCACTATTTTTATTATTTAAATATTAAATAGTCATTAATTATATGTACGAAATGGAATTGTGCCCCTCTTAAAAAAATCTTGGATCCGCCATTGTATTATGGTATAGGTTTGACACGTAATTTTAAGCACTATTTTTTATTACGGTGTGGATAATTAAAGTTAAAACTTTAAGATTTATAAGGTTTAGGGTTTTAATTTTTTTGGCGACAAAGCCGCCGTAATATTAATTTTCGCCTTTAAATAAAGTTTAACATTTAGGGTTTGTAGAATTTTGGTTCATCATTTAGGATTTTAATTTTTCGACGGCGAAACTGCCGTAATATTAATTGTCTTCGTTAAATAAAGTTTAGTATTTGGGGTTTATAGAGTTTGGGTTCATCATATAGGGGTTTTAGAGTTTGGATCCATCATGTAGGATTTTAGTTTTTCGGTGGCAAAGCCGGCGTAATATTGCTTTTCATTTTTAAATAAGTTTAGCATTTATGATTTTTAGAGTTTGGGTTCATCATGTAGGATTTTAGTCTTTCGATGGCTTATTAATTGTGTTCGTTAAATAAAGTTTAGCATTTGAGATTTTTAGAGTTTGGGTCCATTAGGTAGTGTTTCAGTTTTTTTGTGGCTAAACAGTTCTAATATTAATCAATATTTTTATTAAGTTTAGAATTATTTAAATTTAATTTATAGGGTTTTTAGAATTAATAAATTAGTCAAAAATGTCTTGACCTCTGATAGGACGAGTTGGAGACGTAATATTACGGTTAAAGATATATAGGACTATATAGAGTAGTTATTTGTGTATAGACCTCTAGGCTGATAGAAATTAGTAGGATATACTTGTGGATATTTGCACCTAATTGTATTTTATCTGTTTAGTTGGATCCTTATTTGTGTAGGCATTTATTTTATTTCGGACATATGTAGTGTATAGTTAAGGTAAGTAGTTTATCTCTGGTATATTCACGTATTCCTTTTATTCGTGTTATAATAAGAATAATTACAATTATTACTACTATTATTAGGATTATTACAACTATTACTATGATTATGATTTTTTTTTTCGAGCTGATAGTCTCCACGGATACAATCTCCCAATCGTGTTGAGGGGTGGAGGTATGATTGCGTACATCTTACCCTCCCGAGACCCTGCCTAAGGGCGGGATTTATTGAGTATGTTTGGTTTGGTTTGGTTAGTCAAAAATGCCTTGTTGTAAGTAAATATTAATTAAAGTACCTGTGCATAAAGATATGGATAAATCTGTATAGACAGGTGTCACTCCCCTTAAGTATGGGCATGTAGTTAAATAAGAATTCAATTAAAATGATATATTTTTAATTAATTTATTAATTATAAAAACCCTATAAACATAAATTTAAATAATTCTAAACTTAATAAATTAATTAATATTATGGCGGTTTCGTCTCCAAGAATATAAAACCCTAAATCATATAAACCCTAAACTCAAAATTTCAATAATGTTAAACCCTAATAAAAATAGTGATGAATATTAAACTGCCGAAATACTAAAATCCTACCTGATGAACACAAACTCTAAAAATTCTAAATGTTAAACTTTATTTAACGAAGTCAATTAATATTTCGACAACCGAAAAACTAAAATTCTAAATGATGAATCCAAACTCTATAAACCCTACACGCTAAACTTTATTTAAATACGACAATGAATATTACGGCTTTGCCGCCAAAAAACTAAAACCCAAAACCCTAAAGCTTAAACTCTAATAACCCTACACCCTGATAAAAATAGTAATTAAAATTACGGAGGCTTCAGCGATTAAATTAAAACCATAAATAACTTATAGAACAGAAAATATACCAGAGATTATGTATAATAATTGATACAAAGGAATAATTTCTGTTGTCTAAACACAAGAGGCGGTCATGGAGACGTAGCCGCAGTCAAAATTTTCAACTTATGGAGAAAAAAGACGATTATTTCTGTATTAATATATAGTTTTAATATAAAATATTTTTTATTGATTAAAATATAATATTTTTAAGATTTTGTAGTGGGGGTAGGGGTGGACAAATGGGACGGCCCAGGAACCGTTTGGACCGAGAACCGGGAATCGTTTTCCCGAAATTATCGGGAATTCGGGAAAACAGGACGGTTTCGGTCCTGAAAATTCGATTCCCGTCGGGTATCGGGACGGTTCCAGGTACCATATATCCTTATCGGGAAATACCCGATAAGGAACCGATAAGGAACTTTTCCCGATAATGGACCGTTATGGAACCGATAAGGAACTTTTTCCGATAAGGAATCGATAAGGATTTAATTTTAAAAAAAAATAAAAGGAATTAAAACGAAAAAATCAGAATTAAACCCTTATCGGTTCCTTATCGGGAAAAGTTTCTTATCGGTTCCTTATCGGTCCCTTATCGGGATGGTAACGGTCCCTTATCGGGAAAAATTCCTTATCGGTTCCATAACGGTTCGGGAATCGATCCCCTATCGGAACCGTTATCGATAAGGAACTGTTCCCTAACCGATACCCGTATTCCCAATTTTTTCAGAAATGTGGATATTCGGGACGGTTTCGATTCCGATTTTCCGGTCCCGAACTGTAACGGGACGGGAACGGGTATTGCCAATACCCGTCCAGAATTTCCGTTTGTCCACCCCTAAGTGGGGGCACGATCCCCAAATTTTATATTATGTAAAAACAATTTACAAAAAAATATTAATGATTTTTAATATTCAAATAATATAAATGAAAAATAATACACACAATAATTATAATTAAATTTACAGATCATTGCTAACCTGACTAAAAGTATCTTTTCAATAAAAATAACTAAAGAAGCTGTTAAACAACTATCCCTCATTCTGTTTCGAAGTCTAGATTCAACAAAATTTAACATGAGAGTAATTGTTCAACAACAACAGCAACTCTCGTGTTGACGAACAGCAAATTTTGAGAGTTGATGTTGAACAAAAACAACTCTCAAGAATTGTTACTCAAACGTAACAACTCTCGAGAGTTGTCACTATTACACAAAAAGCATTCATGCCTACTATTCAATGTCAACAAAATAATTCAATTTGTAATTTGGCAGAGATTTTGCCAGAAAGGGAAAGCAATGAACACATATGGCCTCACGCAATGGATTGACAACCCAGTCCCGTTAAGACTTGTAACTCTGTAATTCATTTTGTTGAAGTCATGTGGTGGGTTTGGGCTAAAGGCCCGCAAGTAGGCCCAAAACCTGTAAGTATGTACAGAATTTTTTAATTAATACACAAAACAATTGCATATCAAAAAATAATAATAATTCAATGCTAACAATGTCATACAATTAAATTAAACTCATAAATAATTTATATAACAACAAAATATATCAGAAATTATGTATGACAATTGATACAAGATTACATTTTCTCTAAACACAAGAGTCAGTCATGGAGACATCGCATAGAAAATTTTCAACTTTAAAAAAGAGTAAAGACATTTATTTTTGTATTAATATATTTTTTAAAACTATAATAGTTTTTATTAATTAGCTCGGCCCCTAGCAATAGTAGGCATTAGGGGTGGGGAGTGGTCGGATAATGCTGCGGAGGTGGTGACAGCTTTACGAAAGGGTGGGGGAGAAAACTAATAACAAATGGAATATGATATGGTTTTTTACTCTCCCTACAATACCAAATTGATACAATTTCAAGACTGAGACGAGTAGAAATGGGGAAGAACTCGTTGGATATGAGAGACCTCGATACATAAAACTACTTGTGAGGTTACGATCCCATTTACGAAACTAATAGAACTTATCATTTTTCATTGATTTTTTTAGATGTCTTACAACACCTCTCTTAAATAAAGGTCATTAACAGGTACATATAATAAGTTGACAAGACACCAGGCTTGACGTAGAAGACTCCTTCCAGTTAATCCCTCCTTGTACCATATGGATTCATGGATTCTTATTACTCTCCAACGATTTTCTGATCTTAGTCATCGATTATCAAAACTTTATTCCAGTTTATTAAAGGTTCCAGATCAATAGAATACACACTATCCTAAAACGCGATTTTATGATCTGGATTGCTCGAGATGAAAATAAAAACACCATCAAATGAGTAGAAACACCCTTCAAGTAACTATCAAACGCATTCCAGAAGAAACCTTTATGTTTACCTGATCAATTTACCTCATCTGTTCAGAAAATTTTGTATTAGCTGCCAGTGCATGTAATCTGCGGAAAAAAAAAGAGAGGATATAGTAAGGAAAACTTGAGAGGATAAAGATCAGATGCATATCAATGAAAAGATGAATTCAAACAGTTTCAAAGAAGTAGGAGAATCAATAAAGCACAAGGCAAATTGAGGATCTATTGCAAATGTTTGAACAAATGAGGGAGACTGCAAAAAAATATCACTAGACATAATAAGATCTCAGAAAATCCAGTAGTAACATTAGATCTTTGCAACCCCAACCCCAATGATAAGAATCTCAGAAAACCCAGTAATAGTAGCATTAGGTCTTTGCTCCCCAGTTTCTTCAACCTGGCATGACTCTAACATAGAAAATCCGAGAATCAGCTTCTCCACCTCCATTGCACAGATATTTACCAAGAAAGGACATACATGAAAGCGTTCCGTAACACAACCTGGTTAACAAATAACTTCAAATAAACGACATGATTTCGCTGTCAATAAATCCAGAACAAGTTGCCTACCCAGAGAAAAGCCAACAAAACTTCTCCAGGGACAGCTATTAGCCGAATTTTCCACAACGGAAGACTATTGTACTGTACTACCAAGAGACCACCCGACTTGTTGAGCAATTAATGCATTTAGGCGGCAAAAGTCTATCCTAAATCAGTGTAGAACCCCAATCTTAACTGAGTAATTCGCTGACAATTACAGTATTCCCATAAGTTCATCCTTCTCCAAATGGTTCCTTCAAGCTAGATTGACAGTGCAACCGCCTCCTACAGAAGGAACACGCTGAAATCTAATTTTAATATTGATATTTGTATAAATGATACCCATAACAATAAAAAGATGCACTACATCTTGTAGGAATAGCAGTCAATTACATTGTTACTACAGGGGCTCGCGATTCACTGATCGAGTTCATATTAAGCAACAAGCTGATGGTTGAATTCTACTATGGTTCCCTCAGAAGATCAGTGGCACATGGAAATTACTAAAGTCAACGTATACACATAATCTGTCTTCATAAACCTAACAAGCAGCAACAGTTCTATTATATGGCTAATCCAGTTTTTTTTTTAAAGTATATGGCTAATCCAGTAGTGCCCTGAGATCAAACAATTGTAGTTGAATATTTTAAGCAACGTTGCTACTCTACTGTAGATACCCAGCACTACAAATTAATACGGAGTATTTGACGCTGCAGGCACAGGCAAACTCATAATCAAAAGCTTGAAGTAACCTTGTGGTTTATCTAAGAGAAACTTCTTCCCGTGTTACACTGATCCTTCTCAATCTCCAATACGTCTAAATCCAAAATCGAACATCACTCGCACATGACAACATTTCCTAGGAAATATATTCACTAGCTATCTAGTAGGCCATTCCATTCAAAGAATGCTCATCTTCATTTCCCTCACTCCTGACTTTTGCAAACCATGATACTCCTTAATAAAACTAAGGTGAAGCCACCAGAATGCGTGTAGATATGATCATGAGCAATATTCTATTGCTAGTACAAATTACAATCATGAAGCATCAAGGAAAAGTAACTAGATTAAAGGAAATGCTTGATATGGGCAGTTGGGAACATTAGCAGGCAAGTAAAGGCATTAGTTAAGGTGAAGTTTAGTCTAATCTATAAGACCCGAACACAAAAAATGACATATACATTGTAAGATAATCAAAAGAAAGAATATCTATACTACCAGGCAGAGAAACTTGCCTACAAAACGTTGGTCTTCCCTTCCCACACAGCAGCCCTCGATCCCTTTTCTTTCAATGTGTCCACTGACCATGACCAGGCAGACGCATAAGGGACCTTGCTTTTCGTAAAATGGTGAATGCATCCACTACATATGAAGTGTCCAGGGAGCAAGAAGGAAGCTTAAAGATGTTCTCCCAACCTTGCTTATCTACTAGGCGATTCTATAGCCAGCCCATGAAATTGTCAATTTAAAGATAAGCATCAATTTGCACTTGCAGCATTGGAACAATGGGGAAGCTAAGCAGATCTCTAATGGCATGTGTAACAATTGCAGAAAGTTCTTATTTTCCACAAAACAATAACGCAGAGGGAAATTTTACTTCTCAGTTCCCCAATGTCTGTCCATAGATCTTTTTAGATAATGCCTATAGAGTCGCTAAAATGCCTAATCGGGCTGAATTTTTAGCATTAAACACTTCAATTGCAGCATTGAACAAAAATGGATTTCATATGTTCAGTCCTACATTATACGAGTGTATCCCAATCACGATCCAAATGACAAGCAAGCTGTGTCAACTGTCATCCAAAGAAAATATCTGAGTTTTCACCAACTCATGGAAAGAACCAAGAAGATTGCGAAAAATGAATGTGGTGTAGGTTACAACAGAAGAAAGGTGGGGAAAAAGAATTACTACTTCACAGACTCAACTAGGATAAAATATGTGATGATAACATACAGGATATATTCATGTTATATCATTGATTGGCATGTTGGTGAAGAATCATGGCCACCAAATCCAACAAGAACAAAAGAAAAACTCCAAAGATAGCGCAACATGAAGTTCATGTAGATTTCCTTTCTTCAATTAAAGACTGCTAAACATTCATACGCATAAGTAGATTTAAGGCATGTCATAGCTAGTAAAAGATACCACAAAGCGTGAATCTGTCCGCATATCAAACAAAGATCAAATTTGAGAATAAAGGAATAAGATTGCAAAGAAAACCTTGAATACTAAAATATAGGTTGTCTTAGTTTAAACCCTAAACTTAAATATAAGTTGACTCAGTTAGAAATTACAAATCATGGTATCATGATCTCCCACCTCAGTAGAATAGATAAATCATATAATCATTCAATTCATCCACAATAATCACATTAACACTGTAGCTAAATTACCCTCAACAAGAGAACTAAGGAACTTGGACACTGTTTTTCTTATTTGGGAGGCAACAACAGGCACTATGCAATTGCATCAAGGTATATTTACTGATATCTAGTTAGAAGTTAGAACTAACGAATCATCCCCACAAATCCTTAGACGGTAGAATTGAATCAATTCAAAAGAAGCCATAAACTAAACAGAGGAGAGAGTTGAAATAAAAAGATATAGCAGTTGCATCCGATATGCTAATGTATGATTATATAAATAGATGAAAAGCAAGGACGAAAACTAACTGAAGTTTTGACCTCCTAACGAGTATGAAAAGATGGCGAGCAATACACAATTACACAACATGGTATAATATGCACGAAATTGCACTCTCTTGCCCTTCAGTTTGGAGCAGACAAGGGACACTAGTCTCCCATGAGGTTGAGCCCATATCCATCACATCTCAACGACGCCCTATCCGTGAAGTCTCGTAGTTTCCCCAGGATGCAGAACTTGCACCATAGACAGAACTGCTTTCAACTGCTACCTGGAGAAGAAGAACAAATATCAGGAAAAAGTAGCAATGCATGTTAGAGCATGGTCTAGTAACAATGAAAACAAAGGCTGAAGTTTGAATATCATCACCGACGCCTGGCGAGTTCCATATCCACTGCCATTAGAACTAGGAAAGCTAGAATTGGGATTTCCAAATGCCACTCCATGAGATCCACCTTAGAAACAAGAAATCCGAACGTCAAACAAAATAAAGATCGTAGCTGCCAAAAATATGAACCCCACCTCTTTAGCTAGGATGAAGAAACTAATTAGGTTGCATAACTCAGATATCATAATCATTAGCGAACCTAAGATAGGAATAAATAGGTTAGAATCTATAACTAAGAAGATCAAATTAAAACAGGGATCTCTAACCTTGCAGGAATGATCTGGATTTTTGTCAAAGAACATTTAGCATGTCAAGTATACTTAGATACTCCCCAGCTTTTAGTTGTTCAAGCTACTAATAAAATATCTAACCAAACTTGCTACATAGGAGGTGTCTATGGTAAATCCACTAGGATAGGTAGACTACCACTCTGGAACGATATGAGACATTTATCTAACTCATCCACTGATAATGGGTGGTGATTTTAATGTAGTGTTATCCCAATCTGAGAAATCAGGTGTGAGACCTATTAATCTTGGGAAGGTAGTGGATTTTGGTGAGACTCTAATTGATTGTAAATTCACAGATGCGGGTTTCCGGGGAATATGTTTACTTGGTGTAATAATAGGGTACGTCCTGATAAAATTCTAAAACATTAGATAGGTTCTTAGTGTCAAAGTCATGGGTATTAAGAACCCCTAGTGTCACAGTTACGCACTTAAATAGACTTTGCTCGGATTGCTCTCCTCTTCTGATCGAACTTGGTAGCCCTGAGCCAAAAAGGTCAACTAGGTTCCAATTCCAGCAATTCTTGATATTACATCCAGATTTTAACTCCGTAGTAAACACAAATTGGCAGGCTCCCATCCCTCCCCTCTCCCCAATTCCAGCATTTGCATACAAACTTGAAAAACTTAGAAAGGTTCGTAGAGAATGGAATAAAATAACATATGGTAATGTAGAACAAAATGTCAGGAATGCTAAGGATGAAATGTTACAGTTAGAAATTAATTTTGATATCTCAGGTTTAGAAGAAGATAGAATAAAATTAATGAAAGCTCAGGCAAACCTTAAACAACAATTCCTGGCTGAGGAAATGCTATGGAGACAAAAAAACAAGAATAGAACGGTTGAAGGTAGGCGATAAAAATACCGCCTTCTTCCATAGAACACTTAAAATTCAAAGACTAAAAATAAACACTTGCTAAAAAATCAGGAAGGGGTGAGGGTAGATAATCAAGATGTCCCTCAATTATTAATTAATCACTTCCAATAGCAATTATCCGCCACTGAAATTCAAGAGGTCCCAAGCATGCTTGACAAAATCCCTCACATTATTAACACTGAAATGAACGAAACTCTTACTAAATGGCCAAACCTAGAGGAAATCAAGATGGTAAACTTCTCTTTAGATAATAATAGTGCCTCTGGTCCGGATGGTTTCACTAGATATTTTTATCATCACTGTTGGGATATCATTAAGGAGTATCTGCTGGCAGTTGTTTTCTCCTTCTTTACAAGGAAATAATTAACTGGAGCAATATCTAGCACCCTTGTTAGTGTTAATCCCAAGATACATAATCCAGAGAATTGTTCGGATTTTCGGCCTATCAGCTTGTGTAACTTCTTAGAAAAGATCAAAATTAAAATCCTAGCCTTAAGAATGCCCTTATCCTCCCGCATATCATATCTCCCCAACAAAGTGGTTTCGCTAAGGGTAGGGTCATCACTTATACTATTCTCCTAGCTCAAGAAATGTTGCATTATCTAGACAAGAAACAAGAAGGATTTAATCTTGCAATTAAACTAGTCATGCCAAAAGCTTTTGATAGAGCCCTTTATAGACATGATCTGGAGAGTAGTTTCATCATGCTCGTTTTCAGAAGTGATTAAAGGCCAAGTGCATGGATATTTCAAATCCTCATGGTTTGCGGCAGGGTGACCCTATATCTCTAGCATTATTCATAATAGCAGCCGAGGTCTTAAACCGGAATTTAAATCATCTAGCAGCTTCCTCTCCTTTCAGTTCATACAAAATCCCCCGGAGATGCCAGAATGTGTCTTATTTGGCCTTTGCGGATGATGTGTTAATTTTTACAAGAGGCTCTATGAGTGCTCTGAGAGCAGTCCTCAAAGTTTTTCGTGCCTACGAGTCTTGCTCAGGACAGATGATCAATGAGACAGAGTAGATTCATTCTCTCTTTTAAGGCCCCCAATAGTAGGGTACGAATAATTAAAAACATGATAGGTTTCATTAGGAGTCAGCTCCCAGTCACGTATCTAGGTTACTCATTATACCATGGTAGGACAAAATCAAAGTTATTTAATCCTTTGATCACTAAAGTGCAATATGGGAAAATTATTTTAATTAAGTATGTTCTTTCCAGTCTCCCAATTTACATTCTTATGGCCCTGCAAACTATTGCTCATGTTCTAAATGTCCTTGAGAAGTTGATGGCAGATTTTCTATGGGGTTGGGAAGATGGGAAGAAAAAATTGCACTAGAAAAGTTGGAAGAGAATTTGTCTCCCTACCCAGGAGGGTGGGCTAGGGATTAGAAGGCTAAAGGATAGTGACACTGCTTTCAGTATTAAACTGTGGTGGAAGTCTAGGGCTTAGGATTCACTCTGGGCAGATTTCATGATGAAGAAATACTGTCCAATAGTGGTTCCTGCTAGGGCAGGTTCTTTAGTTAAATCCTCTCATGTATGGAAAAGATTATTAGCTATTAGACACATTATGATTGAAAACACAAGATGGAAAATAGGAGAAGGAAATGTGAGGGTCCGTTTACTGCATGTGTTAGCGTTTGATTACGAGCGTTATTGCAGTTTTTAACGTTCGTTATCAAACTGACTATCCTGTTTATTGTGAGTTTGATTTGGAGAGTTAACGAAGGTACAACTCTCCAAATCAGGGCAAAAATATCGGTGGTGTGATTGTCTTCGTTATTTCAATCCCCGAAAACATGACTGATTACGAGCGTTAAGAATTGACTGATACATTCAAAGACTAAAAACCCTTGGCTTCTCATCTAAATTACAAACCCTCTAACGTACGGGTAAACATTTCTTCTCTCTGGTTCGTCTTTCTCCTTGACGACACCATCTCCCCTAAAGAACCCTACCGGGAATTCTCAAGCTCTCGGGCAATTTCATGTTCTTCCAAAATGGGAACGAGTTTAGGATCACCGATTCGAGGATTAAAGTTTCCATTTGATGGAGATGTACAAGATTATCGAGAAAGTAATCCCTTTATTTCAGATAGGATCTATCACGATCGTGAGAATATAAGATCTTTATCTTTTTTATGTTGGGAATCATTTTCGCGACCTGTTTCGTGAATTTCAAATTCACAACTTAGGATAGTGTCTGCAGGTTTTCAAGGACTGCAATTTTCCCATCGGAGGAGGAGGGGAGGGGAAAAACTGTCCTCTGCTAAAGTTGCTGAAGAAGCCGTAGCTGGTAATTGTCTTCCGATTTCGTTTGGATTGTTCATAGTCGATTTTCTCCATTATTTCGTTTGGGTTGTTCCGAGTTTCAAGTTTCACCTGGATTTTTATCGGTCAAAACCTTGAATTGGAATCTGAGTTAAGAGGGATAATCTTTGCGTTGCTTTCAGAAAGCTAAGGTAGAGGAAAAGGTGGAATCCTAGGCAATTTTTTGGGTTATGAGGTAAAAGACCAACAGCTTGATTTTCCATTTGATGTCGTTCTATTGCATTTCCTGTAAAGAGAAAAGGGTTAAAAGACTTGATCTTTTTCCTCTACTCATATTCATTCCAAAAGGAGGAGTCTTGCCATTGATTGAGCATGCGAGAAGAAGAGGGAATATGAAGAAGTTGAATATAAACTCGGATGCTTGTTCTAGGGAAGGGCCAAAACAGAAGGAAAGGCATATGGTTTCCTGGTCTGCAGAGGTAAGATTCCAATTGTTCAAGAGTACAACCGGTGTCCCATTACGAATCAATTCATCGAGCATTTCAGAGTGCTTTGAGTTAGCCTGATTCTGCATTGTCCCGTCATTGGGCCATATAGAACTAGCGTCTCCACCCCGAGAATTAACAACAACAGCAAGATGAGCATCAAAGACAGTATTAGTTCTATCACGTATCTACCTTTAAGGTGTGTTAGCAACTAAGGACTCGATATAGGGAAGAATAATGATGAGGAGTGGCTCTTCTATCTGGTCGATAAACTCAATGATGAACAGGTTATTAAACTTCTGAAGTCAAAGTGAACCTGCTTTTTATTGCGTTCTGATGTGTATCTACATGAGTTTAGATTTCTGTTTTGATCAGCTGTATGTTATGAACTTCTGGTTTTGTTGTTTGGTGGGAACTTGTGGTTTTGAACTAAGACTGATCTATGTATCTTCTGAGGTTTAATCTTCTGTAGTTTGATACTTCAAGTTTCAAGTCTGATAGTTCAATTTATTACTTCAATTTTTCAGTTTTTAATCTGATCCAGGTTTAATCTTCTCCAGATGTAAATCTCCATGTCTTTTTGTTTACTTTTGATAGGGATTCAATGTTGATACTAGTCGTTTGGAAATTAGGGGTATTTTAGTCATTTAACCATCATTTAACTGTCCAATCCACCTAAATCCACTTCAAAGTAAACATGCGAAACCATAACTAATTCAATCAAAATCAAACTTGAAAATTGTTTACTACGTTTGATGTTGATATCGGTAACGCTCCAAATCAAATCAAACTCGAAACCTTAAATCTGCAGTAAACGGGGCCTAATGCTAAGATGGATCGATACGCCAAAGCGGATGGAGCTCTGGTTTTTGATAGAAGGGAAACCAATCCGTTTTGGTATCCATGAGTTTGTAATGGTGACAAGGTTGAAATGCTCGAAGAAGCCAGATTCATATTATTCTGCGCGTGATAATTGGATAAGAGATGAGTACTTCAAAGGAGACCTCAAAGTACTGTGAACGAAGGCAAAATGAGACCTACACGTTGATAGGTTTCCAGTTTGATTTATATGTAAGTCATTTATCATTTATTGATGTTTTCGTATATGGAGACTAACGTGAAGATGTAATTAAGAAGTATGATATTTCATTGAAATAGATTTGGGTGTTGGAGGCAATTATCAAGCTCTCCCCAATGTGTGGCACCCGTATAGGTGATGGAAACACGGTGAGGTTTCCCATGTTTCTGAATTGGAGTTACTGTCCGACGATGAGCAGTCAGGAAGAAATTATTGATGCTTTTCGCAACAAAAGGGTAAGGAACCACATGCCTCGATTTGGGGTGACGTTTAGGTGTATCTCCATATACGGGCTCAGGCAGTAACACATAATTCTCATAATCATGCCTGTTGTGATTCACTCACCCTGCATATATGGGGCCATGCGGAATTCTCGTATGCATTATTCCGGATAAATCACGCCTATCGTGATTCACCCACCCTGCATATACGGGGCCATGTGGAATTCCCGTATGCATTATTCTGGGTAAATCAAGCTTGTTGTGATTCACCTATCCTAAGCATGATTTGCAGCCCCGTATACAAGCCTGTTGTGATTCACCTACCCTGTATTTACGGGGCCATGCGTAATTCCCGTATGCACTATTCCGGGTAAATAATGTCTGACACAATTCACCCACCCTAAACATGATTTGCAACCCTGTACACAAGCCTGTCGTGATTCACCCACTCTGCATTTACGGGGCCTTGCGGAATTCCCGTATGCATTATTCTGGATAAATAATGTCTGTTGTGATTCACCCACCCTAAGCATGATTGCACGGCCCCGTATACACGCCTATCGGGATGAACCCACTCTGTGTATACGGGGCAATGCACAAACGATGCACGTTCCTAACCTAAAAGTTGTTTTTTCGATTTCTCTCCTAGGGTGTTCTTTATCCGATCCTGAAACCTTCAAGGAAAGAGAGTGGGATGCTATATATGAAGGATATTAAGGACGTGCCTAACTGTACGGATGAGCGGATCACTAAATTGGTGGAATTGATCAAGACATCTAGGTCT
Source organism: Pinguicula primuliflora (assembly GCA_025802335.1). Taxonomy (NCBI): domain Eukaryota; kingdom Viridiplantae; phylum Streptophyta; class Magnoliopsida; order Lamiales; family Lentibulariaceae; genus Pinguicula; species Pinguicula primuliflora. Next base: position 2,765 of record JAOYMZ010076569.1, on the reverse strand, counting down.
GGGGGGTTTTTTGCAGACGACTCCCACGAAGAAGACGACGATCTATCAACTTAGGAAAGGTAGTTCAATGCCTTTCAACAACCATCTCATGATTCTCATCCTACTACTCCATGGCCTGTTTCGACGAGTCACAAGACTGCATTTTCCGATTCTAAGGCCAATTCCTCAATTGAAAATAAGAAGATAATGGATGAACTCTGGAACGTCATAACATTTTTGGTGGGGTGTAAGGACAAACTTAAAAACACAAATCGATGCAACTGTTAAGTTTTATCAGGAGGACAGTGTAGTGAAAGTAAGGAAAATTGAATAGTTGCGGTATAGAATTCGGAGTCTGGAATGTCTTGGAACCAAGCCCGTTAATGACCTGGTTAACATGAATGTCGCCTCTGTGGAGCCAGTCGATGCCTCTGCGGAGCCAGTTGCCTATGTGGTGCCTGTCGCTGCCTCTGTTGACCAGTCACCTCCTCAAAACCAGGTGCCTCCTCTAAATCAGACGCCGCTTCTAAACCAGGCGCCTCCTCTATAGAACCATCTGGTGCCGAAAAGATCATTCATACACGTACATATACGACAACCCTACACGATGGTTGGAAGGCATGAATGTGCCACCTAATCCTGTACATCCGGAAGACGTATATGTTGGAGATGTTAAGTCTACGTTTGCACAGATCATAAATGAATAAACTGATGAAGAACAAGAAGCGGTTTGGAGTAATAAGAGGAAACGAGGGCCATCGAAACACCAACACTTGATATTTCCACGGCTTAAAACAAAGAGGAGGAAGACACTTTACAATCCAGATGCCCACACAGGTGCAGAAAATGAATTCAATCAACGTCTGGAATATCTAAAACGATGGATACGAGTGATGAAGTACGTTATCCGAAAGACATTCGTGGTGGTTTTATGGACCTGAATCCAAAATTCTTCAAAAGCCTTATGGAAGTAAATACTTGGCTGGAGGATAATGTAAGTATTTATTCTGATGGTTTTGCTCTAGTCATGTATATAACATTAGTTGTACCATACATACTAATGGTTGGTTTTCCACTTTCTCTTAGCATGTTGAAGAAATTTTTTATCTTATGAGGAAGAGATCTGAAAAATACAAGAACATCTTCCCACAAGATATTGCACTTGCCCCGACTAATTTTTGTATCCTTATCAATTACTGGTATGACAAGAAAGCTTTTGCATGAAAGAAGAGAAACAAAGCCTAACACAGGATGTTAAAAAATTACGTGAAATTGACTCCCGGCAAGGGACTGATGTGGTTGACTTGAAAGACCGTGTATGTGCCTTGGCTTGTCGATAGGACACATTGGGTGGCGGCTGTTTGCATGGAGGTCGGATCACCATTATTGACAATCAGCCGACGGCTTATTCAGACGATAAGATCCAAAAGTAGTTGCGTCCATTATGCACACTGATCCCGGAGATTCTGAAGCCTTTTAAAGGAAGCGCCATGTGGGGTGAGCTACTCGTAGAAGATGTATGGAAATGCTCCCGTCCTCGAGGATCCTTTTCTTATGAGATTCGACCTGGTGTGGGCATAGGGTAATAAGTTTATTTCAGTAACTCATATGTTGGGTAAGTTCAATTATTGTTTTAATTCGTTAACGGTTTGTTCATTAGTTTATATACAGCGGAGGTTGCGGAATCTACATGTGCAAGAACATCGAATTGCACATGATGGGCATCACAAATCCCATAGAATTCATGAATAATAATACACTGTTATATTATCGGGAACTGTATGCTTTATCGATTTTTGAAGGATTCTTAGAATTGTAACAATGTACACTTCAGGGCGTTCGATGTGGTTTGATGTACACTTCAATGCGTTAAGAACGAATGCCTCCGTCGGGAAATGAACGAATCATTTCGTCGGGAAACGAACGAATCCCTCTGTCGGGAAGTGAAAAGATGTCACTTCGCCCAGATCATTAAAAGACTATACACTCACGCTCATGTGCACGCGCACGCACACGCGCAGTCTACGAAAAGAACTGCTGTGGTGTTAGGGCCCGAATGTTGTAACCGGGTTAACTGCGTTTATTCACGATATTCCCGATAGTCCTTCGTGGTTATCCCGGAAAAGACATTCGTGCTCCAACTATCATGTTAAGAGCACAACATACGTGGTAAACCTGGATAATGCAGTCGGGCCCTAAACTATTAAACAAACAAAGTAATCAACAAGTCCACGACCCATCGTGGTTATCCCGGAAAACACATTCGTGCTCCTACTATAATGTTAAGAGCGCAACATACGTGGTAAATCCGGATAATGCAGTTGGACCCTAAACTATTAAACGAACAAAGCAATCGACAAGACCGCGACCAATCGTGGTTATCCCGGAATATACATTCATGCTACAACTATCATGTTAAGAGCACAACATACATGGTAAACCCAGATAATGCAGTAGGATCCTAAACTATTAAACAAACAAAGCAATCGGCAAGGCCGCGACCAATCGTGGTTATCCCGAAAGAGTCATTCGTGCTCCAACTATGGTTAAGAGCGCGACTATACGTGCTAAACCCGGATAATGCAGTCGGACCCTAAAAAATAACACTAAACAACCACAATCCGTTAATTAAGCATGGACTCATAATTGTGGTATATAATCCATCACTCTTACACAGTTTAAACTTCGTTTAACGTCTATATAAATTGCGAGACAAACAATATATGATTGATTCACATCCAAGGCAAGTTGCTCCTACGAGGTATGTAATGAAGTCTCTTTGTTTC
>JAOYMZ010076558.1:0-11767 GCA_025802335.1 Pinguicula primuliflora | reverse complement strand
ATCATGATACCAGAAGAGATGTAGATTCTGCTGCAAATGGGACATTTATGCAGAAATCTTATAATCAAACCGTGGAGCTGCTTGAAACCTTGGCTCAAAATTGTTATAAATGGCCAGTTGATAGGCTTGCTGGCAGAAGAACTCCTCAAAACCAGAACCTGAATCAAATTGAGATTTTAGCAAGTGCAGTGAAGGATATGGGATCCAGATTGGAACAACTCATGCCTGGTCAGAAAAAACAGTCACAGAATCGTGTGTATGCGCTGCAAACTGAGAGCTGTGAGACTTGTGGAGGGAATCATCATTCAAATCAGTGTAGAGACATACCTTTGGTAGAAATGGAGCAACTACATTATGTTCAGAATCAACCGAGGTATGGGAATCAAGAAGGATATCAGCATCAAAATTTTAGAAGAAATGAAGCACCTGCACTGAGTTGGAGCAATCCTCAAGGAGCTTTGAATTCTCATTTGCTCAAACCAGCAAATAATCAGTTTGGACCAAGCTCAAGTTCAGTACCAGTTCTTGAAGGAGAGTCCATGGCTTCTTTGAAAGATGCAACTCAGAAAAATGTGGAACTCTTAGCTCAATTCATGAAAACTAGCATGACCTTCCAAGCATGACATGTATATAATAATGCAGTTTGGTTTAACCATCAACTCATGTCAATTCGCTCAAAACAAAATTGAAATTTTAGGTGAGTGACAATTTTAGTTCCCATATGTGCAAGATTCAAGTTTGTAGCAATTTTCTCAAGTAAGATCAGATTATCAACAACAATATCTCTAATGAAAAACATGAATGATTTCAATAAATCTCTACTAGGAAAATGGGGTGCTCGTATTTTATTGTAGGAGAACAGCCTATGGACACAAATATTGCTCTCCAAATATGCATAGGATGGAAGATTGACTGTTGGAAGACTACATAACCTTATACAAGAGGAGCAGCCGGCTAACAGGCAAAGAGGAAGGAGAAGGGGCCCAAGATCACAATCATGTTGGTGGAAAGACCTACAATAGCTACTGGCTGAACATTGGTTCTCATCTAATTGGTCACTAACACCAGGAAATGGAAAGAAGATCAGGTTCTGGACTGATCAATGGGCAGGATCAGAAAGTCTAGCATCAAGATTTCCAAGGCTATTCATAAAAACAAAGACTAAGAGACACACCATTCATCAACATGGTGCATGCAACAACAATGAATGGATCTACGCATGGACATGGAAAAGGGATTTAAACTCAGTGGAAGAAGAGGATCTACAGAATCTCACAATCTTAATATCCTCAGTAGCATTGCAAGAAGATGCAGAAGATCAATGGAAATATAATTCAGGAGGAAGCAACACATATACAACAAAGCAAGCCTATACAACGATATTGGACAACACAGAAGCTCCAATTGAAAATGAAACTGCACAGGTACTAAGAAAAGTATGGAACAAGTACCTGTCAAGCAAGATCTCAATACACGTCTGTAGGATGAAGCAGGACAGGTTACCAACAAGACAGAATCTGACTCGAAGAAATATCATCATGGACCCCGATTTGGCAAATTACCCTTTCTGCTAAGATCAATTGGAAACAAGTGATCATGTGTTCATTCATTGCAAAAGAACACAGGAATTGTGGAAAAACTTACTCAGGTGGCTTCAGCTGCCAGAATCTTTCACAAGAGGCTTGACGGAAGAAGAATTTCTCAGCTTGAAACCGTAGGGAGTCGAACAAGATCTCTGGAGAGCAATCTGGTCTATCACTGCTTGGCAAATCTGGACTCGGCACAATCAATAGATCTTCAACGGTGAAGGAGCTTCCATTCCAGCTCAGGTTCACACGATACAATTTCGGGTGTGATTGTGGTACAAGATGAAAGCAAAAAAGAGGAATGTAATCTTCACAACAATCGAGCAATGGATAATCGATCCTATGCCTGTGATTTCAAATGCCCCAATTTAGCGTGTCGAAGAAGAAGAAGGATCGATATGTAAATATATAATGTTCCGTTTTTATTATATATATATATATATTCAATTTTAAAAAAAAAATCTCTAATGAAATGCAACTTTATATCTATACATTTAGTCCTTTCATGAAAAATAGGATTTTTACTCAAATGAATTACAGATTGCCAATCACGAAAAATAGTACCTACTTCACTTAATATTTCACATTCACTTAATAAGCCATTTAACCAAATACACCCTTTAAAACAATCTGTCAATGCAATATATTAAGACTTAGTGGTGTATAATGCAACAATATGTTGTAACTGTGATTTCCAACTTATACAATTCCACCTAATAAAAATTGATAGCTTGAAGTAGACTTTCTAGAATCATAATCTCGTGCAAAATCAGAATCTACATAACCACATAAGTTCAACTTCTCACAATTTTTCTTAAATAAAAAACCTAAATCACATGTTCCTTTTAGATACCTTAAAATCCATTTTAATGCAGCCCAACGTTCTAATCCAGGATTAGACATAAACCTACTATGAAATGAGACAGCAAATGATAAATCTGGCCTAGTACTCACCATGGCATACATCAAAAACCTAGCACATTTGAATATGGAATATTTTCCATTTCTAATGTTTTAGAAGGTGTGTGTGGACATTGACACTTACTAAGCTTGAATTGTAAAGAAAGAGGAGTAGCTACTGTTTTCACATTCTCAAAATTAAACTTTTTCAGAAACTTCTTAATATAACCCGTTCGATGCAATTTTAAAGTTCCATTTCATCTATCCCTATCAATTCACATGCATCATTCACATAGAGTAACAAATAGACAGCAACTTGACCTTTAATCAAAAAATAAAAGCAAGTATCATATTAACTTCTCATAAATCCTAGACTTATAACAAACGAATCAAACTTCTTATACCATTGCCTAAGAGCTTGTTTAAGATCATATAATAATTTTTTAAGTAAACACACAAAATCAGGATAGTTTTCATCTACATATCCTAGAGGTTGCTTCATTAATATATCTTCATCTAAATCTTCATACAAAAAAGCACTTTTCACATCAATTTGATCACATTCTATGTCATACCAAGCAAACTAGAGATAATAAAATTTGAACAGTTTTAAACTTAACAACAGGTGCAAAAATCTCATTAAAATCAATACCCTCTCGTTGAGTATACCCTTTAGCCACTAATCTTGCTTTATATCTAACCATTTCAGAATTTGAATTTTCTTTCTTTACTTTATAAATTCATTTGCAGCCAATTACCTTCCTATCTCTAGATTTAGGTACTAATACCCAAGTATTATTTGTATTCAAAGAATTTATTTCATCATCCATAGCCAACTTGCATTTTTCAGAATCATTGCACATAAACGCGTCAAAATAGTTTTCAGGTTCATAGAACATAATCTGTTTCCCTACCATGAAAGTAATGTCAATTATCTCAGCATAGTTTGCATATTTTGAATTAATTTCTTAACTCTTCTATCCATCTCTAGTTAACTCATAATCTACGAAGGATTGTTCATTTTCTTGACTCAATTTCCTATTCGGAGATGGATTTTCCTCTACATTTTCAGGTAGTACATCATTCACAACAGCATCACAGATAGTGTGAGGGGGAATAGATTCTGAGTTAGAACCATTTCCACCAACCTCCATCTCAATTTGAGAATGTGGTTGATGCTCCACCCCAATTGGAACAATAGGAGAGCTTTCCTTATCCAGAGAAATTCTTCTGGCATTTTCAATCAAAAAATCAGAAACATTTTTATTCAAATTTACATTCAAGTGTGGAAAATCAGATTCATTGAAAATCATATCCCTACTTATAATCACTTTCATTCCAGGTACATTCTTATCCCAAAGTCTATATCCCTTTGTCCCTTCTTGATTGTCAAGAAAAATACATTTACCGGACCTAGGGTCTAATTTCCTTACCTTATTGTGTACAGAGGCAGGACATCCAAAAACTTTTAAGTTTTCTAGTCTAACATTAGAATCAAACCAGATACATTCAGGACTATTTAAACCAATGACTCTAGAAGGAGTTCTATTAATTAGGAAAGCAACAGTATATAAAGCTTCACCCCAGAATTCTTTAGACAAGCCAGAAGTAGATAGCATGCACCTAACCTTTTCTAGTAGAGTTCTATTCATTCTTTCAGTCACTCCATTTTGTTGTTGAGTATATCTTACAGTGTGATGCCTAGTGGTGCCATGCAAGGTGCAGAAATTATCAAAAGCCGAATTCCGAAATTCTAAACCATTATCTGTTCTAAGATATTTAATCTTATTCCCCATCTGATTTTCTTTAATCTTTAAATCTAAGAAAAGCTTCATCTTTAGTTTTCAAAAGAAACACCCAAAACTTTCCTAATAAAATCGTCAATTATAGATAAATATATCTCCCTCTGCCATGTGTGGGCTCGGAATCAGGTCCCAACCAGTCAGAATGTACATAGTTTAAACACTGTTTAGATTTATGAACACCTTTAGAGAATTTAACCCTATGTTGCTTTCCATAAACACATGACTCACAAAAATCCAGATTGCCTAATTCCTGTTTTCCAAATAATCTCTTAGTATGCAATATGCCTAAGTTCTTTTCCTTCATGTCTCCTAGACGTAGATGCCACAATTTAGCACTATTCGAATCAGACACTACCAATGCACTTGCACATAAAGACATACCATTCAAATAATAAAGTCTTTCTTTTCGAAAAACAGTTAAAACAACACTTTCATGATTGAAAACAGTAAGTACTCCATTTCTAGTAGCATAGTGATAACCATTTTTTTATAGTATCCTTAAAGATATACGATTTCTCTTTAATCCTAGAATAAACCTCACATTTGTCAATTTTATAGTTGTATCATTCTCAAGTCTAAGACAAAAAGGCCATGTACCTTCTATGTTACGTACATTGTCATTTCCCATTATGGCCACACCATTCTTGCTTTTATCTAAAGAATTAAACCACTCTAGATTTGGAAATATCAGAGATATGATAGGTGTAACCTAAATCTAAAACGCATTCACTAGGTGTATGAAACTCGGTTACATTTAGCACATAATTCACACTAGTTTCATTCTCAAAAGCACATTTATCATCTTTATTCTGTTCTGTTTTTTCAAGTAAAGTGACTGATTTTTCCAAAAAAACATAGCAGGTTTTTCAGAAATAGCATTCGGATCAGACAAGGAAGCATCAAACTTTAAGCATTTTGACATAAATTCACTAAGTGCATCACTTACATCCTCTCTATTTTCCTGCTCTAAACGTTCTACTCCATTATTTTTAACGAAATGCACAGATTCCATGACTATTTGATTATGTGAAGAGCTAGATATATTTTTTGAATCAAAATCAAAATTCCCTACATTTTCAACAAACTGTTCCCATTTGAATTATTCATATTACTGTTCATAAAAGTGTTTGCCATACAATTATTAACATACTGATTTTGAACACTAAAAAAAGATGCAACATTACTGTTACTATTCATATTCTTACCTAAACAGTGTTTGAAACATTATGGGCAGTTATATTTCTATTCCTAAAATTTCCTAAGTTATTTTGATTTTGACAATCAGAAACAAATAGTATTGAGACCATTATTCTCAAAATTCCTATTGTTATTAACATTATTTTGAACTCTATAAGTCTTATTGAAATGAAAGCAATTACTTTGAACATGACCCATCTTTCCACCAAAATTGCACTTAGGTTGATTAACATTTCAAACATTAGCATTTTTATAAAAGCCACCTTTATGAAAATTTCCAGAACCACTGAAATTCGAATTTCTAGCACGCAGACCATTCTGAAAGTTTGTGTTATTATTAAAATTCAAACTCCTATTCATGTTGTTCCTATTTTGATTGTTTTGAGGCCTAGAAACATGCTACCTAGATTTTTCAGACTCAACTTTAGACTTATCATTTGCAAACAACACATTAGAAACAGGTTTTTGCATTCTTCAATTCAAGCTCTCTACATTTAATACCACTTATTATCACATCAATTTTAGGAACCATTCCAGAATATTGGAGAGCATTTCTAACCACCTGATATTCTTCACAAACTGAATTAAGAAAGATCATAGCAAGAGAATAATCATCGAAATCATGATCATCTTCTATCATTTTATCAGACTCCATTTTGAAAGAAAACAATGAACCCTTCACAAAAATCAGATTAGTTGTTGATTTAGAAGCATACATCGAATGCAATTTATCCCACACATCTAATGGATCTTCCGAGCTACTTAGCTTTCTAATTACACCATCAGATAAATTCATAATCAACAAATTCAGTGTCTCTTCTTTTATTTCATCTTCTTTGACCCTAAGTAGTTCTGGCCATTTCAAAACATCTTTTATAAGAGCATAATGTACTTTATTCTGTGATAACACAACTTTCATACGCCTAGCCCAAGAGGTGAAATCTCCATTCCCATCAAATAAAGAAATCTCTACTCTAGGGTTCATGTTTAAGGTTTCTTAAACAGCAGTACACAAGTTCAAGTGCAAACAGATAATTTCCGAGAGCAAATGGAACAGATAGGTCATGTATTTCAAATAATTCACGTATTTAATATGAGAAAACAGTCTCAAGTTCAAATTAAACTATTTTTGAGCCTTAAAACCCCTTTTTCAAGAGTCTACTCAGTCTAAAACTGATAAAGAGAAGGTAAGACTAATTATAGACTCTGACGCATGCACAGGATGTCCCACAGAGATCCTTAAGGGTCCTCTTCACAGGGCTCCTCTCTAAGACCTTTAGAATTCACTCAAATAAAAAACCTGAAAGGTGTAAATCAGATAAGTGGTCAGGCACAAAGCTGTAATAGTTATAGGCTAAACGCCTCTTCGTCGTATATGCTAATGCGTGCACAAAGCAGTAAATCAGTTAATGTGCTTACGGGCACAAAGCTGTAAATCAGTTAACAAATCTGGCTACAAGCCCACATAAAAGGGTTAACAAAAGCTTACACGAGACCGTGTGTATAGGTCTCACTCCTTTATTCCTTTTTAGACTCTATTTTTTGTCTATTTATTTTTGCTTTGCAGATTCTTTCTGTTTTCTGGAATTTCATTTCTTTGTCCCTTCTTTCAGACAGCAGAAGATGCCATAGATAATATATTACAGATAACAGATAGTTTGAAAATTCACAGACAACAGTGAAAGTCAAGCAATGACTTAGAATTCGTCTAAAACTTGAATCTAAGTAATACTTGAAAAACCCCGAAGTTATGAAAATTTCAGATGCTTTAAGACCACTTAAAGTATGCAATACTAGTGTTCAGAATATGTGCAGTGGAAGACTGAAGATGTTTCACTCAAAAAACGAAGTTTCTCTGAAAAAAGACCCGAGACAGGTTTTAAAACAGTGATACTAGTTTTATGAGATTCAAGCTAAGTTAATCAGACATGATGTCAGATTAGCATGCACTCCTAATTTTCCAACAAATCCTACTGTTTCAAGCAGCTAAAATAGTAATCGTAAATTTTCCTTAGCAATGACAAATTGCAAGAAGCATGCACAAGCTAATAACTGCAACTTAAAAACAGTAGTAGATTCCTTTAGTTAAAACTAGCTTGAAAACCAGAACACTTCAATCACTCCACCTAAATCTTAGTCAAGAACCAGAATATCAAGAATCACCAACAGTAGCAGTCACAGAATTATTTTTGTATCCAACACAGAAAGATCAGATCTAGTATATAAGCAGTGACTCAGACAATATGTCAAATATCAGACAACTAAAACACAGCTTGTGGTTTCAAGATGTAGATCTGCTCCACAACGAACCAGAAACCCTACAAGATGTAGAAGTAGTTAGATCTTTGTTCCAGAAATAACAAAAATAAGAATTAACTGTAGAGAATATTCAATCACTTCTCAAATCTTTTAAAGTAACTAGTAATATCGTATAGATCTATCGGTTTTGTTCAAACCGAAAGCTCAGAAAACTAGATCTACTGATTTTCAACTGATTAAGTCGTAAATCTAGCACAAGCCGAGACCAAATCCTGCCAACCTAGCTCTGATGCCACTTTGTAAGTCCACAATCTTCCCGGATCTGAGCCAAGAATCCAACCAAAAGTTAGTAATCGAATGAAATCAGTATATAATATAATAAAATGCAAGGACAATCCTGTTGATGATATTTAGCCCAAGGTGATGTTCTTCGCCTCACAAAAACAGCCTGAATCCAAGAACAAATGCAAAACCAACAACCCTTGTCATGAAGAACTGGTAACAAAAAAGAGATAAGGACAAAAAGAATTGGTAGAAAGTAGCACAATCCTGCTATAGCACTCGAAATCTACTCAAAGAATCCATGAGAAGTGAGATTTCGACCAGATCTGCTCTGGTGTTTGGAAGAAAACCGATGGAATTCTTGAGAGAGAGTTTAGGATGGAGAGAGTTTTCAAAGAGAGAGATACAACCAGCAGCCAGAAAATGAGAGAATAAGGTAGGGTTGCGATCTTCCAGCCTTGAATACTAAAATCAGTTCAACAATTTGGGCTCAAAAAATAGATTTAGTCACTTGGCCCATGAAGAGGGAAATTGGGCTTCAACACTTGTCTTGGACTCAAGGGTTGCAAATAATGATTCAGATTATAATTGAGCACAATAACTAATTATTGAACACAACAATATTCAGCATATGAGAATTCCGATTCACAAGCTCTCTTCTAATCATATACAAACGCCAGGGATAGGTTTTTTGCTTGGGGGCCATTCCTAGCTGGTCTGATGTGCGGATGGGGCTGTGAGTGCCTATGTAACTATTATCAGAAGGTGAAGCCACCCATCGTGCCTAATGCGCCTTCGGGGAGTGGGTACAGCCTGGTCTGTGTTTGGTTATTCTACCATGGTGGTAGATAACTGCAGCACCTCTTTTTCGATCATAAAATTCAAATTTTGCTTCTTCTCCGGTGAACCTCATTTATTGTGTCAGAGAGAGAAAAAGGCAAAAAACCAGTACTCATCATTAGAGATCATATAAATTGAACTACATATTGCAAATTGTATCTGGAGTCTGTGGTAAGACACATATAGACGAATCATGTCTCATGAACCTTATGACAACCTATACTAAAGTAGGTATTCTCATGTGCTCAATGTTGTTTTTCTCAATAATTAGTTATTATGCTTCATTCTAATCTGAGTCATTGATCTGATAATTTGACGGTTCATACTAAATGAGTTATTTGAGTCATTTTTTGGTAATTAAGAGATTCATTCCATGAACAACATGTTATGTACAATCTTGCCTGGCTATCCATACTAAAACTTTACATAATGACAGCTATTAGATCATTAAGCACGTCGTTCATTCTGATTGCTGGTGGAGTAAGGTGATTTGCTTCCATCCATAACCATACCGATCTCTTTGCCACCTCTAGAACATCTTCAATCATCTCAGTTTCAAAATGAATACTTTTTCTCTCAAAGAAACCAAACAATTGCTTGCTATAGAGCTGGTGCAATGAGCTTCCCCATTCTGCCACCTAGCTATTTACTAAAGGTTTTGTAGTGGTCATTTATCTCAGTATACTTCAAGTTGGTCACTCTTAGCCATATACATACCTTATTCCATATGCACTGTGCATGCTCACATGTAATGATCAAGTGACTAATAGTCTTAGTCTGAAGTGCACACCAAACATAGTAGGCAACCGTTTCCTCATTGTGCATGCCTTTGCGAATTAGGTTGCCTATAGTCACTATTTTACCTTGCAGCAAGCACCATGTAAAGATTTGTATCCATTGTGGGGAAGCTTCAGCCAAGCATGGGTGAGCTCCGTCATATCGATAGCAGGATTAGAGGTTATGTCCTTTCTGATATGTTGATATCCTGAGGCTACTGTATAATAACTTGAGGGATTCCCCGCCCATCTCCACGTATCACTTCCTTCTAGTAATGGCAGATACCCTTGAACTTGATATGTTAATAGTTGGGTTATTTAAGTCATTTTAAGTGACTCATCTAATCTCAGCAATCAGATTGCCAAATTAATGGTTCAGATTAGAATTGAACACAATAGCTCATTATTGGAAAGAACACCTCAGAGTTTATCACACCAAGGGATCAATGCTTTCAATTTTTCTACTAGATTTGTAAAATTCTTAGAGGTGGACAACCTTTTTTAAGAAAAAAGAAAAGAATTATTTTACCATTATTCATCAATGAAGCTACAACTTTGGAGAAAAAATGAATAAAGAGGTTGGAAACATTTCCTAAACCCACAAACTGATATGAATGAAAACAACAGACCAAAAATGGCCCTATTCCATGACCTAATTCTTTGATCTTTCAACCTTCAAGAGCTTTCAACCTTTTCTCCTCTGGTCCATTCGCAGTCAAATCTTCCGCTTCATCTAGCACTCTCTTCCTTGCAAGTGTTATCAGTTGCTTCTCGGCCTTGAGAAACTTGGCGAACCAGATTGCAGAATCTTTCGGGTACCTTGTCAGCTTATTCACATAGTCGATGTACATAAGTCCGAATCTGGCCGAGTAGCCTTCCGCCCACTCAAAGTTGTCGCAATATGACCAAACGAAGTAGCCCTTCACATTAACCTTAGCACTGCAATTCTCAAGAGAACCAAATTTAGGTTTTGAAGACACCACATTTCACTATAGAGATCATAGTTTGAGTTGTGGTACAACTTACTCAATGGCTCTTAGAACATTGTAAAGATGGTCCTGGTGAAACTTAGCCCTGACGGGATCCACACATGCCTCTTTAGCAGTGAGTGTGGGATCATTCTTATCGGAAACACCTAATGATTAATTGAGCACAAAAAAGAGGGGTTATGTTATGTCACAAAATTCCTATTTGGAGAATATATTCACAGTGTGATGGTCTAAAATTACCATTTTCAGTAATATAAATCTCAGGCAATCCAGGATATGTTTTTTGCAGGTATACTAAATGCTCGTTCAGCCCCCATGGAACAATGTACAACCATGACGAGCCAGACTGGAAAAAAATAAGCGTCAGCATAAACAATTCTGTGTAAATTTCCAATCAAGTAAGAGTATAGTGTTCGAAAAACCGTTGGGAGACCCTAAACAATTGTAAGTTTGGTAAAAAAAATTACCGGATCACCAATTGGTTTGTCATCTCTCACCGCTGAACAAAAACAAAAAATTTAACGATCAGCCAAAAACTTCAGTAAAATAAAAGTCACGTTCTTTAGTAAAAATAAATAAAGCTTACTTGAAAATGTGAGCTTTTGATCAGCATCGTAGCCTTCTCCAACAAGATTGGGAGCGTTTGCAACATAATTTGCGGTGTAGTAATTTAATCCCAAGAAGTCGATGGACCCCTGAAGCATATGTGCCTCGTGGCGTGTAAAATGTGCGAGATTTTCAGGCGGAACAAAGTCGACCATGGTTTGTGGATATCTGCCATACAGAACAGGCTCCAAGTACCTAAAGGGATTAAATGAAACCACGTATGATCTTTTGGTGAATGAGTACGGCCAACAAAAATAATTAGAAAATATACATAATGATGATTTGCAATACCATCCGAGCATAAAGTCCGTTGCTCGTGTTGCGGCGGCTTTGTCGTCTGCAGAGTTCTCATCCAGGGGCACGTGCCAATGTGAATTCAGCACGATTCCAATTTTTCCCTCTTGATACACCTGATATTTTGTTCTGTATAATTGAACTACAGCTGAATGTGCCAGAAGCATATTCCTTGCCGCGATGTAAACATTCTTTGCCGGATCAGATTTGTCGACCGTCACGTCTGATGTGCT
>JAOYMZ010076547.1:0-11768 GCA_025802335.1 Pinguicula primuliflora | reverse complement strand
ATACATGTCTTTCTTCCATCGCGTAAACCATTAGATTCAACCGGATTCGAGAATCAATCCATTTTTTTAGGAATCCCATTTTTGTAAATTCTTTTATCCCTTACGTTTAGGATTATTCCAACAAAATAGAAATTTTGAACTTAACTTAAACAAACTGCCCCATATAACTCATCCAATAGTTCATCAATAATAGGGATGGGAAACTTGTTTTTTACGGTCAGAGAGTTGACATACCTGTAATCCATGAACATCCTCCAACCACCATCTTTTTTCTTCACTAAAATCACTGGAGAGACATAGGGACTTTGGCTCTTTCTAATCAATTCGCTGCTCAGCAACTCAGCCACAATTTTCTCAATCTCATCCTTTTGGTAGTAAGGAGTCCGATAGGGAATCTGCTTCCGTGGAACAGCTCCAGGAATAAGTGTTAAGTTATGCTCCACACCTGGATTTGTCCAAAGCTTTTGACACTGTATCCTGGAGTTTCCTTAAATCTATGTTGCTTAAGTTGGGTTTTTCACCCAAATAGATAGAGTAGATGATGGAGTACACTTCAACAGCCAGGGCTTCAATTCTAGTAAATGGTAGCACGACAAGAGAATTTGTTATGCAGAGAAGTATTAGACAAGGTTGCACATTAAGCCCTTTACTTTTCCCGGTGGTGGTGGAGGGTTTGAGTATGCTATTGAGATGGGCGAGTGAGATTGGAATCTTGACCTATTCAAAAGTAGGAGGGATTGAAATATCTCATCTTCAATATATGGATGATACTATGCTTATAATTGAAGGAAATGGGATAAATAGGAATTCTCTATGTTTTTGAGTTGTTATCGAGGCTATCAGTCAACTTTCTCAAAAGCGAGTTAATGTGCATCAACACGACTTCACAGAATAAAACTTCTTTTGCTTCTACTATGAGATGTCAACTAGGGGCTCTTCCATTCAACTACCTAGAATTGCCTATAGGAGATAGTTCGGGGTGCTCAAGGATGTGGAGTAAATTAGTGCTGCAGATTGATAGGCGCTTAGACAACTGGGCAAACAAATTCCTGTCATTTGTAGGAAGGATTACTTTGGTTAAAGCTACAATGACTAGCCTAACTGTTTATTTATTCTTTGTTTTTTATGCTCCAAAATTGGTCATTATGAAGTTAACTCGGCTCATACTCAGATTCTTATGGAAAACCAACCAACAGCAACATAGGCCTATACATTGGGTGAAGTATCAACACCTTTTCTTGAGGATGGGTAAAGGTGAAATAGGTCTAAAAAATCTAAGAACGATGAATGTGGCCCTCTTATCTAAATGGATTTGGCCATTCAAAACAGAGAAGGACAACTTATGGAGGGCAGTGATTATTGGGAAATATTTAAGACCTTCAGACGTGGTGGCTGATGTCCATTTGGTCTCTCTACCTGATCACACATCAAAGGTATGGTTGGATATATGGAAGATATTTGATTCGAATCCCGGTATTCTCTGTAATTTGCAGCTGAAGGTACATGATGGACAAATTACTTCATTCTGGAGAAATAAATGGACAGGAAAGGGATTAATGGTGTTGTTGTTCAGTAATCTTTATCGACTGGCTGTTGACAGGGATGCTACTATATCTATTGTGTTATGCAATACTCTTGGTAACAATCTGAACTTAACCTTCCGTCGTCCTCTGAGAGATTGGGAATATGAGAGACTCCAACTGCTGTGATTACTATCAACCTCATCTTTTACAAGAGAAGAAAGTGAAGATGAATGGATATGGCTATGTGATCCAACTGGAACTTTTACGGTCTCTTCGGCTTATCAAGCTATAGAACAAGGGGTAAGCCCCTTGGATAGGTCGGATCTAGCTCTTTCATAGGGGAAAATTGCTCCAAAGATGGTGCAAGCTTTTATATGGCGTCTGTTTTAGAATAGGATAGCCACGATAGATAATTTGATGAATCGTGGAATGTCCTTTGATCCCCTAGCTTCTCGTTGTGTGTAGTGTGTAGGTATAGAGACAACAACTCACCTCTTCATCACATGTGAACATACAATAAATATCTGGAACCAAAACTGTGATTGGTTGGATATTATTCTTTTACAACACCACCATTTGCTCACACTCCAACATTTCAAGGATTTTATGTCCCAGTTTCAAGGAAGACGATGGAAACAATTGGAAAATTTGCGTGACAAGCTACCATGTGATTTTTATGGAACGAGCGCAACTATGTTCGTTTTGATGAAGAATGAATGAAAAATATTGTGGAAATCATCAAGATCTCGGTCTGTTCATGGTATACAACGGAACGTAAGCCACCAGATGCTAGTACCATCACAGAATGGTTATGTAGGCCAATGTCTCTGTTTTATACGCAACTTCATGTCTAGTTTACAGGGTTTGGTGTTCTCTCTGTATATATATAATCTTTGTACATATTTGATTGTTTGAATGATAATCATTTACTTACAAAAAAATTATGCGTGCACAATTTTTGCGCACCATCAATTTTTGAAATTGACTGTATGAAAATCATCATATTCCGGCATGGTTCCAGCGACTTCGTCACCAGAAATTTGTAAAACTCTATTTAGTATTTCTTAAACCAAGGAAAAATGTGAAACAAAATTAAACGGTAATAAAGTCGTCAGAATCGTGTCGGAACTTGGGGCTTTTCGTCTCCTATGTATAAACTTTCCAATTATGCGATCAATTTGGAAAACAGATGGTGACACGAAAAAATTATGCACACGAAAGAAATACTTACAACACGAAGAGTGACCATATGAGTATTTTCTTAAAAAAATATTATGTATATTAAATATTTAAAAAATGTTAATTATACAGTCTTTTTTTTGTTTGGTAAGTAATTACCTCTGTTCGAGAAGTAAGTCGCCTAAGCTGCTTAGGTGTCGCTTTGCCCGAATTAGCGCTTAGATCGCTTGAAAGTCCGCTTAAGCGGGCGGCTAAACTGCTTAGGCACTGAACAAACCCTAACTGCCCAAGGTTCGCCTAGCACTTTCTCGAACACGGTAATTATACATTAATTTGAAAAGTTATTATAGCATTTCCCTTCATATTATTGCATTTTTAAAACTAATTCTCAGCTTATGACAAGAAAATAAAAGGAATTGAACCCGGTTGCGGGTTGGCCTGGGAGAGGAAATTGAGGAGTCAGCCGGAAAAGGTCTCTATTCTCCGGCGTGCGTAAAATTGCCATTTTCAGGCAGACAGAGAAATAAGAGAATCCAAATGTCGAGCGACGATGAAGATTTCGTTTTCTACGGGACGCCGATAGAGCGAGAAGAAGAAATAACTACTCGAAAGAAGAAGGCAGTTGCGGAGGCCTCTGGGCAGCTCAGAACTGCTGCGCCACCTTGGAAACAAGAAGTGAGCACGATGATCCTTGATGGGAGTTTCAAATTTTGTCTGTCTGGATTCGTTTCTTTTCCTATTGGCGCAGCAATGATTACTTAGGGGGTTGGGTGATTTGGGAATTTTAGTCTCTTATTTCGATTGATATGTTTGAGTTTAGTTCCTCTTAACTTACTGAATTTTCAGTTCAGATATTACAATGGATAATAGTTATATTGAAACTGTGAATGTTTACTGTCTTGTGCATATCTAAATTTTGTCTTTACCATATATATATATATCCTTTCCTAACGAGCGATTGTTCCTGTTTTGGGGTTTTGCATTCTCGTTGATGGCTGCATTATGCCAGTTGAATCCAGACGACTGATTATTATTTATTCTGGTCGATTGTCCAGGTTACAGATGAGGAAGGGAGGAGGAGGTTTCATGGGGCATTTACTGGTGGCTATTCTGCTGGTTATTACAATACTGTTGGCTCCAAGGAAGGTATTGCTTCTTCTTTGTTTTCTTTAATCCATGTTCTGGTGTTGTGTGCATAGCAGATACTCAGTATATTGATTGACTGCTCTTCCAAATTCCAGGGTGGACTCCACAGTCATTTACGTCGTCCCGGAAGAATAGGGCTGATGTCAAACAACAGAACATTTTAAACTTTCTGGATGACGATGAAAAAGCTGTATGCTAAAATTTTTTTTTTTTCTTGCAATAGTTGTTGAGACTGATATAGTAAGTATGATAGGTTCTCATTTTGTTGCGTTGATGTACTTCTGTAAAAAAACATTGTTGTTTTTCCAACTGAGTTTGAGAGTTTTATGTAGTGCATTGTGTGTTTTCACTTATTAATAATTATATTGATTTAATCTCCCAATGTTGAGCTTATTGACATTATCCCTGTTCCAAATTAAGGAATTTATGGTAAATAAGGTAGATTATGACCCATGAAGGAGCGCATAGAAACTGAGGATCTACATTTACTCCGAATAGAATATATGTTTCTATTGATTTCTGATTGTAATTTTTTAGATCCAAAATCTCCCATGGAGTATTTGGCTCTCTGGACCGAGAAAATACTAATTGTTCTGTTCGCTTATTTTCCTTTACCACAAACCTTAAGTTAATATTTGGAGGGTGCTTTATTCCTCTTCCCTTGCTTCTTTTGCAAATTATTAATTCAATGTGCTTCAGGATTTGGAAGGTCGTACCCTGGGAACATCCACGCAATATGACACCTTTGGATTTACATCAGTGGAGCGTGCTAGGAAAGAAGCTCAGAAGGAGCAACAGCAGAGGTTTGGTTAGTTAGAGCTTATATGTATCATGCATCATGCACAGAAACTAATAGTTTATCTGCCTCTCCTGTTAATATTTACATGTTGACTGCTTATCGGTATTGATTTAGTTTTCAGTAATTCCATGTAATCCAATTCCATATGTAATTGATGAACAACGTCAAACTACAATGGCTTCTTTTACATTATTTAACTGAATTTAGTGGGAAATGATCATCTAATTCCAAATCATCTATAAGGAAACACCTGGACGTATTCGTTTAATTTGTAGTTGTTTAAGGTTTGGCCGTTTTAAACCTGTATTGTGTATTTCAACATTTAACTAACTGAACGTGCTTCTCAATGATTAACTTTCTGGATCTTTATTTCACCAAGTTTTCTTCTTGTAAGAATTTTATTCTGACTTTCTTCTTCATAATTCTCTTCATTACATGTAGTTTTCCTGATGTTTAATTATAAATAGTAAGATCCATGATTGCATTTCCACTTTTAGGTGAAATATAACTATTTCCTTCTTATGGAATCCAATGTGTTCTTTTATTGTTCATGGGATTATATTTAACTTTGAAACATGTAAGATTTTTTTCTTAACTTCTGATTCTAATTTTTTTTTTCTAAATGTAGGCCAGCGGCTATACCTGGACCTGTTCCTGATGAACTAATAGTTCCCACTACCGAGTCTATTGGTCTGTGCTAGAGATGTGTTAAATATTCTTACTCGTGTATCTCTTCATTTCTTTTTGCTAGTTTTTACACGTTATTTGATCAGGCGTGAAGTTGCTGAAAAAGATGGGATGGAGGCAGGGTCGGTCCATAAAGGATTCTAACAAGTATGCTCTATATGGTATGATTTGATTTCGGGAAAGTTACTTATGCTCTTTTAGGAACTATTTCTGTGGAATTTACATTAATAAAGGTCAGCAATTTTGTGTTAGCGAATTGAATATAGTATGAACTATAAGATGGGGAAGTAATGCTTTGATGGTCTATAGTTTGTGGCTCAGCAAGTACCTTTTGTATCTGGATATAGTTGTAGTATTGTCCAAACATTTTGCACTAAAAAAGTACATACAAGGAGACTTTCTACTTTCAATTTTTGGGTTAGGGAGAGAATTTTGATTGTTTCTGCTGAACATCTTTTGTGGTTATTGCAATTTCTCTAATAGTTCTTAAGCCA
Source organism: Pinguicula primuliflora (assembly GCA_025802335.1). NCBI lineage: Eukaryota > Viridiplantae > Streptophyta > Magnoliopsida > Lamiales > Lentibulariaceae > Pinguicula > Pinguicula primuliflora. The sequence goes on along the minus strand of JAOYMZ010076547.1, from coordinate 5,940 downwards.
GCTGCTGACGCTGCACTTCTTATTTCCATGAAGATGCTCGCAGAGAAGCTAGAAAAGCTTTTCTTGCACTCTCCAAGAATGCGAGTTCAAAAGTCTCTGCCACAAATAGTGATGAAGAGGATACCACCAGGGGCAAAGATCTGGAGATTGATGATGATAGAATATTTTCTAGAAGTCCTCCGGTTAGATTTCTCATTGTTTATCCATAAAAGAGCTGATTGCATGCATGCTGTACTTACAAAATTATTGTTTCTTGTCTCCATTTGTTATGTGTTATTTTTTGCATAAGGAGAGTAATCTAATCAACTACAGGCACTCGCCATCTGACCCAAGACTGAGTGTAGAGCGTGATCTTTCTAAGATTCTATAGAGGATTTTTTTTAACACTAATATCAAGACTACCTAAATCTATTATGATAACAAGTTTGCTCATAATAAAATCAACTATCTCGCGCAGGACATTTATTTTGATTTTTCACCTTATGTTTGCAGTAGGATGTCAGATGCTTTATAATCAATCCAATAGTTTCTGAAAAAATTATAAAACTGTGAATCTGGGAATGAAATGAAGGCAGACTTATTACAAATTTACGATGTATCTGGGGACTGCAAAGTACTGACAATAAGAACGCTAAGGTTTAAGGATTTATAGTGAATTTGCTAATACACAAATCACTCCCAGTTTCTACCAATAAAGGATAATGATCGTTTAGCTTTTCTCTCATTGTGCTTATCCTCCATTATGCTTGAAGCTGCAGTTTACGTTTGGATAGCATAAACTGTTGCGTCTAACTATGATTTTCGTTGTTGATACTTTCCTTGCAAATAAAAGAGTTTGTTAACTGTTTATCAATGTCTTGTAACATAATTATGACATGAAGAGCCACTCTGAATCCCATTGCCATCAAAACATTCATAGTTTAAACTTAATGTTACCTATGTGCTCCTCTGGATTCGTTCACTAGAACTCCATTTTTTTAACTATCTTCGTTTCTAGGCTTATCTGCTGAATCCAAAGCAAGATTTATGTGGCCTAGGCTATGATCCTTTCAAGCAAGCTCCTGAGTTCCGGGGTATGATAACATCAATGGCTAAATAACTGGTTCAGAATCTTTCGTCCATTTCCTAACTGCTTTTATGTTGCTTCAGAAAAGAAAAGGCTACGAATCTCTGGGAACCAGGAGATCGAGCACTACAAATCTGTATCCATTAAAGGTTTGCTTTTCATTTTCCAGTTATAACAAGTCCATTGTTTATTCCTGCATTGGTTATTCAGCTTCTCCTATCCTAATTTTTCAACAATTTATATTCCAGGAAAGATAGGCCCTGGTTTTGGTATTGGTGCTCTTGAAGAGTTGGACGTGGAGGACGAAGATGTGTATGCTTCAGGTTTTGATTTTACTGTCTTGTAGAGTTCGTGATGTTATTTTCCCAATTCGCATAAATTAGTTCTCTTTTGATTATCCTCTTGCTTTGGCACTCCCGACGAAGGGAGTGAGGTAGTTTGGGAAATTTTCTGTCGATGAGAATTCTGCTTCTCACTTTCAGATGTAGATGAATGATAGTTTTTCCAAAGTCCTAACTCTTGCATGCTGTGGAGTTGTTTGCGTTAGGAATAACTGTGCAAGGATTATGTCCGTCAATTATTCTAAGAAGTTATAGAAGAAACTAAAATCTCATTTGCTTCAGATATTTTGTGTGAAAAATTAGCATGTCAAGAATGATATTAGATTCGATTTTCCCTCTGACTATTCCATGAATACTTCGTGGATTAAGGAACTCTAATGCCTTCTCGTTATTCTAAAAAAAGATGAGAGGAGAAGCATTCACCTTTTTGTGGAGAACTATTTTCTAAACTGGTAGGAGCCAAGGAGACAAAAACTAGCTTATATGGAAGAATAAAAAGAAAAGCATAGGAGTGGTTAGTAACAAGTGGGGAGTCGAAGGATTGAGATTCGATTCCATTTGATCCTTCTTTTCGACATATTTTGTTTACCAGGTTATGATTTTCAAGATACATATGTGCAAGACATAGAAGAACCTTCCACAGAAAACACAAATATTTTGCGGATAATGGATAAAAAGAGGCGTGATAATCTGCCTGGATTTAAGGCCGCATCTATTCCTGACCAACAAATGGCGAGGTTAATCATTTACATTTCTTATCATACGTGATATCAATACTAAAAGTTCACCTCTTTTTCAATTTTTTTTTCTTTTTTAAATTTCAAACTTGGATATTGAACCTAGAGAGGCCAAGATTAATTGGCAACATAGTTCCACCGGCCATTGTAGCATTTGCGTGATGCTGTGCTGAATGTATATATCCAGGTTTGATCCTCCTGTGATTCCTAAAGATTTTATTCCTCACCATAAGTGTCCTCCCCTTGGCAATGGTTGCAACAATGCCGAAACTCCTCCCCCCGAGGTCCCTGCTCCAGAAGACAACAATCTTAAGGTCTTGATTGAGGGAGTGGCAACTATAGTGGCTCGTTCTGGCAAATTGTTTGAGGATCTCTCCAGGGAAAAGAATCAGTCGAACCCGTTATTTGCATTCCTTACTGGGGGGACTGGTTCTGATTATTATGCAAGGAAACTCTGGGAACAGCGGCAAAAGCGCGGTGATCAAAGCAGACTGTGGGAAGAGAAAGGGCAAAAATCTCGGATTTCAGAACAGATGACTGCAGAAAGACGCGGGAAAATTTTAGGGGAAAAAGCTTTGGAGACGAGCTCAAAAGATACTGGCTATCCAGCCGCTATGACTGGTTCTGTTAATGTTCAATTCCACCTTTCCGATACATTCACAACAACAGCTGTAAGTAGCTTGATCATTGCTTATACAATTGTTACTTACAGCTTGGAGATCTTTTATGTTTCTGGGATGGACCTTATATCCTTATTTTCCTTTTAGAACGACCAATATGATCCAAAAGACCGTTTCTACGATGACCCTGCAAAGCAAAAAAGATTCGAGCAGTTCTTGAAGGAGAAATATGAAGGAGGTCTACGAACTAAAGATTCTGGTGGTGCCAGTGACATGTCTGAAGCTGCTCGTGCTCGTGAAAGACTAGAATTTGAAGCTGCAGCAAACACCATGCAGAAGGAAAATTTGGGTAAAGGAAGCATGCTCACTAATCAGTTACTAGAACAATTGCAGGCCCCTACAGGATTACAGTTTACTACTGGTGTAATTGAGGTATGCATTGTGAGATATAAATTCGGAGTGAGTTCATGACATCATTCCTAATATGAATGGTTATGTGCAGAAAGATAAAGCTCAACAGGAGGAAGCAGTTTCAATGTTTCCGAAACGGGAAGAATTTCAATGGCGGCCTGCTCCTATTTTATGCAAGCGCTTCGATTTAATTGATCCTTACATGGGCAAGGTAGTTCATCTTTTTCAAGTATTCGATTGGGAAGCGTAATGGCCTCCCTCTCAATATATATATTCCTCTAGTCATACAAGATAATTCCCATCATTTCTTCATTTGGCTTGTGTTCTTACCTCTGTTCGAGAAAACAGTCGCTTAGGCCGGTTATATGAGCGGACCTCTTGGTGCGCCCATAGTTCACCCAGCTTTTTCTCGAACACTGGTTTTTACCATGGGATTTCGTATATTTCTCCCAAGGACCAATTTCGTCACTGGCGTTTTTGGTTGAAAAGCGTATTTAACTCGGCATATTCCTGAATTCAGCCACCTCCTCCACCAAGGCCCAGGAGCAAAATAGACTCTCTACTCTTCATGCCAAATACGGAAGAAAGTACAGCTAACAAACAGACATCTTCAGTTCCTCAAGTGCAAGATGGAAAGCAAAAGGAAGTCGAAACCGAAGTTCAAGTTGAAAATGTTGAGAGGCCCGTTGATCTCTACAAGGTAACACAGCTTCTCTCTCTCTCGCCACTCATGCTATTCTGGTTCACAAACTGAATTTTCATTTCTGTCCATTTGTAATTTGTTGCTGTTCTTGTTACTTAAATTGCTTCCTCATTTGGAAGGCAATCTTCTCGGACGATTCGGACGATGAAGAGGAAGCTACTGCAAACAATCGGGTGGACGACACACAGAAGAAGACCGAAGCTGCAAACATAGCTCTGAGTCGCTTAGAAGCTGGAGACTTCTTGGAGTCGTTAGGAAAAGAACTTGGTTTAGAGGTTCCCCATACGACACCATTTGTGGTACCAATCTCCGAAGATAAAGCTGGTACAAGAGTTGCTCGCCATGAAACTATTAACATGGCCAGTGTGGATCAGGATTCTACCCCAGTTGAAAAGGAGAGGTCAGCTTCTCAGAATATCAGGCGTTCTGATAATGGAGAAACTGGATCAAAGCCAAACATACTACAGAATACACACAGAGTTATAGATGATGGAGTTTCAGTTGTAGAATTCCGTACAGAATCTAATGCCAAGGTCCCTTATGTTGTAAGTGCTGATCGAAAGCCGAAGGAGAACCGAAGCAGTTCATCTTCAGAAGATGAGAAGAGCGGAAAGCGATCAAGGAGTCGCCACCATAAAAGCCGAAAGAGCAGCAGTTGTGATAGTGAATCTGATGACTATAGAGATCGGCATGGCTCCAGTTCTAGAAGACGAGAGAAGGGAAAATCTCGCGAAAAGCATAGCAGCAGAAGGCATTCAAAGCACCGCAAACATAGAAATGAGCGTGGTGAACATCACAAAAGAAGGAAGAACAGCTCCTGATAATGGAAAACATCATACTATGAGCAATGCGAGGCCTACTACCTATACCGAAATTTTAAATGGAATTGGACATAAATATCCTTATTTAGTACAGTAACATGCCAGTCCGTTGGTGTTATTCTTGTCATTTTTGACACTTCGGTTTAATATTTCGGTCCACCCGTTTGTACGCATTGGGTTTCCGTCATACTATTTGGTACAATTTGTACGTGACTAACAGTGTGAATTGCACCGTACAATTTCGACGAATGATAGCTTGTCAAGTGCAAAAACTGAAGGTATTATAATTATTGGAAATAATAATAATTTATTATTTTTAGGGGTAATTTAATTTTTTTTGGTAAGTAAATGACAATATTTCACTCTCAAAAAACTGTACAAAGTTATAATATGGAATTTTTTTTCATTAGAACCGAAAAATACAACATTAGCCTCAAAGCCTTGTATATGTTCATTACCACTTTGGGATCAGCTAGCCAAACTGTTGCTGTATTGACTTCTGAAGTCTTACCGTGGGCAGACAGCCAGCTCCAGACATCAAGTTTGATGTGTTCTATAGTGTCCTCAACTCCTTTGTTATCCAACTTTATGCAGTTTCGTTCTCTCCATAAGTGCCTCACAGTGGACGCCCAAATTGCTTTCCAAACATCATGACTCCTTTTTCCTCGCACTTGATTCAAATGCTGCGAGAAGTGTTCCAATGGTGTGAATTCGGGTACTTGTGGGGTCCCTGTTCATTCAGTGATTTCATTCCAACAAGAAAACAACAATTTACAAATGTGTACGACCTAGCTATCTAGTTGTACATAATCTACCTGCACAAGATGTATGATCATCTACCAAGCTATCCCATTCCACAACATATACTTTGCTCATGGTAGCTGAAACTGCAAATTCAGTATGATGTCTAGCTGCAGGAACCAATTGAATAGCGTTGCGTTTCATGGAGCTTGTTGGCGAGTCCATAGCCAAAAACATGTTGATGTTTTCACTAAATCAGTAATCTCACTGTAACCTTGTGAATCGAATTTGACTTCATTTCTTTCTTTCCAGATTGTTAAGTATCACCATACGATTTCTGGCAAGAAGGATGTGTTTGCCGCACTTGAAGTACGTGGGAGGAGAAGACGACGAAATTGGGAGAAGATGGAGACTCAGAGTTCTAGAAGGTAAAAGAAATAACTTCTCGTTGATAATCCCAAAAGACTTGCAACTCTAACTTAAAAGACAACTATCTCCCT